>VZTV01040737.1:0-14829 GCA_013400875.1 Anhinga rufa | reverse complement strand
GAGCTATGGAGGTGATGAGGGGACTGGAACACCTCTCTTATGAGGAAAGGCCTCATGCCTCTTCTGGGAAAGCCATCGCTCATGAGACCTGGGTTTGCTCAGCCTGGGGAAGACAAGACTGAGGGGGGATCCTATCAATGCTTATGAATATATAAAGGGTGGGCATCAAGAGGACGGGGCCAGACTCTTTTCAGGGGTGCCCGATGACAGGACAAGGGGCAACGGGCACAGGTTGGAACACAGGAAGTTCCACTTAAACATGAGGAAAAACTTCCTTCCTGTGAGGGTGCCAGAGCAGTGGCCCAGGCTGCCCAGAGAGGCTGTGGAGTCTCCTTCCCTGCAGAAATATTCACACCCCGCCTGGACGCGGTCCTGTGCCCCCTGCTCTAGGTGTGCTGCTCACACAGGGGGGTTGGGCAAGATGATCTCTCGAGGTCCCTTCCAACCCCTGCCGTTCTGTGATTTTGAGATATTAGATACATAGTTACATTAGCTGAGCAAAGTCACGGATGTTAGCTTAAAATATGTAGTTAAGACAGAAAATGTAGAAATGAATGCGTATTCTGGGTTTAATAGCTACATGTATGAACAGTTATTCAGAAAACAGGTAATAGGGGTTCTTATCCAGAACAGCAGACTGTCCATGCTTCAAAAATAGAGGAAGACAACTGAGTGTGATACCGAGGGCAGGGAAGCATGGGTGGGCAATGGAGGAGGAACATCTGTCACAAAGAAGATTAGGGAGCATGTCTTAATTTTTTTTAAGTGGTGCTGATTAATTTATAAACCCCATTGGAGTGAGTGTAGGGAATGGATGTAGAGGAGATCGGGAAGAGTGGAATTTGAGAAGTATGAAACTAAAGAGATGCAAAGGCAGTATCTGATTAATAAGAGATGTTCAATTATTAAAGGCTTTAGGAGAAACAAATATTTATTTCTCATGTAAGGTGGGGGAAGTCAAGTGATAAGACTTTAAATGGCAGTAAATTGCTAAATATGTTTAAAAGCAATGGGAGAAAATAAGGGGTTACCCCCTCACCCATCTCCAAAAACTGGTCTTAACCAAGTTGGTGGCAGTTCTGGAAAGGCATAAAAATAGAGAATTGGAGAAAGCTTTTTTTGTTAGGCTTTTAATTCTTTCATTTAAATGAAAGGTTCTGCCAATGTTGTTAACTTGGCTTAAATTTGCTCTATCCCCTACAGGGAAAAATATTTATTTTAAAGTTTCCTCTAAACTTAAATTGGCTTCCCAGCCAATTTAAAGACATGTCTGTCTCTGTAATGCTTTCCAACTCCAGGAAAGCTGACAATTGTAAAGCTTAGCAGAGGAGGAGGAGATCTTGTGGATTGCACAGGAGAGCAACATTTCCAGCGGCAGGGAAATTGCTGTTCTGAAAACGCAACTTCAATTAATCCCTTCAACCTTTATTTCCTTTTGCTGCTGTTAATGATTTCCTTTGCACAGCTAGTGGTAAGTGCTGCTTTGCCTGCCTTAGTTTACTGGTTCTTCCACTGCTCTCTGAAACTAAAAATTACAGTATGTGTTATTTTAAGTTAGAAATAGAGCAGCAGCAGGTAGAGCTGCTTCTCTGAGCTGCGGGTTGATATGTGATGAGAGTTGTCATTTCTAACTTTGGCAATTTAAGTTGTTTCTCTCTAGAGTGGTCATTGCAGCTCTTGCTGTGGGTTGTCCTGCACTCTGGCAAACTTGGGTGCCTGTTATCTCACAGGTTGTGTGGATCATGACTCTGCCCTGTATAGAGCTGATCAGCCATTTGTATGGTACCCCAGAGCCGGCTTACACACAATTGTTTCTAGCACTTTAAAGACTCGAGGGTTTTAAAGGAGCTTACTTCAGCAAAAGTTGCAATAATGAACAAAATTACAAAAAGAAAACAAAGTATATTTACTGAGGCAATATCTTTCACTAAGGATCTGGCCTAGGCTGCTGCTGTTAGGGTTGGCTGTTGCAATTACTTGCGTCCTGGGTGCTTTGCCTTGTTTGTGTGCTGCGTGAGAGGCTGCACTCTCATCTCTACTCAGCCTTTAGGTGTTAACTGCTAAAAAGTAGCAGTTTCTTCTCCTCCCTTACTCCACAAGACTGCCTAGCTTATGTATTCATGATTAGATCACAGTGTTGGCTTTAGGCTTAAATTACTTTAGAGTATTCTGTCATTTGTGGTTTAAAGCATATACTGTGACAAATCTTACTTCAAAGGAGTTTGTACAAAACTTGACCCTTGCAAAGCTCAGAGAGTAAAGACTCCCCAGAACTCTATAAACACCCTGACCATGGAATTGCATCGAGCCTCTCCTGGATGGTCTCCCCATTGCCTGTCTTCTTCCTTCCTGTTATATTGTAGAGTGCCAGTAGTTGACAGACAAAGGATTTGCTTTTTCTTAAATACACTTGTTTGCCTTGTCTCCATAATATTTGGTGCATGCCTGACTTCACAACTTGCATGCAAATGCCTATTTTTATATTGTTTTTGTGGGTTGGCAACAAAGACATTCTGGCTTCCTACTGCAAGCAAAAGCCTGGAGTATGGAAATAAGTTGTTTATATGGCTTCCTGGTATGGAATGCAAGTTTAATTCTTCTAGCTTGAAATTAAATTACATTAAATAAAACAAACTTTTAATTTAAGTGGCACTGAACCCAGCTAAACAACTTTCTAGGACTTATTATATAGTTAGCTTTTATTAATATAACTAACTACTGCTAGGTATGAATTTCAGGTTCTTAAAACTTGTGGTTTAAGTGGGGAATGCTCAGCTAATACTTCTGTAATAAACTTCATGTCTGAAACGCACTGCGTAGCGTACTCTGCTGGGATAGTACAGCCACAGACAACTTGAAGGGATTTGTGTGGGCAGGGAGATGGCAGATGAAACATTCCAGGTGAGATATAAATTTCCATTCTCTGGTTTGGGCACCTAATCTGCTTTCCAGTAGGGAGCTAGGGAGCTGCAAAAAAAGGAGTTACCAGTGATTTTGTTTTGTCTGACCTACTATTGGAGTCTTGGCCTAGTAGCCTTTTAAAAGAAATCTTTAAGCAGTATTTGATTGGACGTGCTCTTTCTGGGCTCCCAGGAGGTGCTTGTCAGCAATGAGCTGCTGAAATCAAAAGCAAAACCCAAAAAGGCCCATATAAGTGTGTGAAGTAAGGAAGCTGAGGACCAGAGTGGTTTTGTGCTGAACTTCAGCCTGGCCAAAAGATCTTTCCAAATGCGATAGAGGGAACACCTTAAATACTGTCTTCAAGAATTATGATTTCTGAAATTTATAGAGTAACATAAAAATGTACTTTCATGATGCAACAGTAGACAGTGTCCTTCCAATAAAGCGCTGCTTCACGAAATGTTTCTTATGCAAAGACTGACATGAGAACTTATAATCATGCCAGTCTCTGCTGAAACAAAGCAAGTAATCTTGGTGTTACAGAGGTTAGTGTCTTAAGAAAGCCCTGAAAAAACTTTTTCCATGAACAAGTTGGTATGAATTGGCATTCTTTCTTGCACAGGAAACCACAAATTGTTATTGTGGAAAACTTTTTACTCTTGTAAAACAGTCATTAGTTTTGTGTATTAAAGTTGTTCAGAATGTTCTAGTTTTTTTGGTGTTGCCTCTAGAGAGCTGCTATAAGAAATGCTACTTTTTTGACAAACAGAAGATCACTTGCTCAAGTATTTCCAGTCACTTGTATTCACTGTGCGTGCTGCTGGGGCTTGGATACTTGTCAAGTACCTACAAGCCTGAGACCATCTTTATTCCTCAATTATTTTTACCCCCTCAAGTCTCTAAGTAGCAACTGAACATGATCCCTGTATTAAATACAGCAATATGTTTGACGAGTTGCTTTGTTAAGGTTTCTGAAACTGGTGTACGTGAAATTGCCTGTGGTGGGCACACACGCACGTATATACATATGTATATGCGTGCTTGTGCGCAGACCTTGGCAACACTTGGCCAACACTTGGGTGCAATGTCAATGTGACTTGCACGCCACTAGTGTGGAATACGTGTACTACAAGCTGGGAGGTTCAGGTGTCTTGAAAAATTACTTGTTGTACCTCTTCTCTGAGACTATACTCATCTTCTGTCTTTTCTTTATGCTGGTCTCGTTCTTTATGGCCTAGTCCAGTTGTCCCGTGTCGTCCGTGTGTCGTCATTCCTGCCCCCCCCAATCCCTATTCTTGATTTCAATGATCAGTTTTTTCAGACTTCACGTAGCGTAAACCTCTCTTTCTTAACTGAGAACTGCATCGTTAATTTGTTTCTTTCAAATACACTATCAAGAGTATAACTCAAATTACCCAGCACATTTTTCTTGTTTTTCTTTTTAATGAAAGAAACAGAACAATGTGTGGGGATGTAGCAAATTACCTAAGCTAGCAGTGATAAAAGTGATTCTTTTTTCTTTGCAGAGCAGGCTACTTGTTTGAAACAGATTTATCACATCAACTTCATTAATGTTTTATACTTTTTACTATTCTGGAGTGTTAGCTGGGCTCTCAAGTACTGGAACGTTACTGCTGCTATTTTAAGGCAGGACATCTGTCATGATGTGTCTAGAGTCTGATTTCCCCAAGCCTGAACAATTCTTGCCTTTATACTCTACCTATGTAGCTGTTGCTCTTTCTACAACCTAAAAATACTGCAAATAAATAAAGCTACAGAGAGGTTAAATGACTCTCTGAAAGTCTGTGATTTCTGAGAGCAGGAACGTGCCAGTAGCTATGTCTTGTGTTGTCTGGACAATGCTTTGGCAGAGTTTTAAGAATTTGCTAAACTAGGCCAAATTAACTTTCCTTTCTGGTCAGACATAACTTTCTGTACTGGAAGGGTGTGCACAAAATACATTCATGCTTCTCACAAACTGTGTCAACACTGTCTCATGCTGCACACACTGAAGCTTCTGGGATTCAGCCCAAGCAGCATCCTGTTGGTGCGCTACCCTCGGCTTGCTGCTTTGCTTCCAGAAATCATGGCTTGCACATGGACTTCCTCAGGCTTTGGGACTTTTCCCTTGCGGAAGCCTCAGTGTTGGCTGCCCTCTCAGTCATGGTTTATGTCCCAACAGATGTTCAGTTTGCACACTTTTATTGTAAGTGCTATTTACAATATTATTACAGTAGTATTAAATATTCCCTGCACAGGATAGTGAGGTTACTCTGTGGAGCCTCAGAACTCATTTCTAGAAGGGGTAGAGTTTGCAGGGTAATCCAGAGAAATTTCCCTTCTCCCACTGAAACCCTACTCTGAAAACTTTTAGAGGCAATTATAATGAGCTTTGAAACCTGTATTGCAGTTTACAGGCCAGCTCTTTATGTGTGTGCGGCTTTGCAATATACCATTTTGGGGCTGAAGTTTTATGAGTCTAACAGCTCCCTACTCCTCCCATTTCCCTTTTTCCTTCCTGCTGCCAGCTATATGCCTTTACTGATTATTCTGGGGTCGCTCTAGTCCACTCCTTCAACTTTGTAAGATGTTTTATCTCTGGTTTTGGTTGCTGGGTCAGCACATCAGTGTTCTGCTGGGTTAGTGAACCAAGGAAGCGCTCATACCTCCAGTGCATGTGGGAACCAGTACAGTGGGGATCAGCCCAGCTGGGAGTGGGGACGGAGAAGGAAGTGAGGGCTGGTGACATCAGGTCCTTCCTTCAGCTTCTGACTGGAGAGCCTTGGTGTTCATGCTGGTGGGGCAAGGTGGGTCAGAGTTAAGACTGGACAAAAAAAATATGTGCGCTTCACAGTTTACTTCATCTAACGTGGATCCATGTATGACCATGGGTTTTCCCATTGCATCTTTCAGCTGTATTTGACAAATTAAAAGCTTTCCAATGGAATGCTGAAGTAGTGTTTCTCTGCAGCTTAAAATGCTGGCGTTGTTGTGTTTTCTGTTTTTGGTTTTTGTTTTTTTTTTTTTCCTTTGTGGCTCCTTTTCCACACTATTTTTTTAAAAAATCCTTTGTTTAAAGGAAGCTTTACACTTTTCAGGGAAGATCGCAGCTGGGAAAGGCCAGAAACTATTGCATTTGTGTAGTGTTGTTTGGCTCTGTTGGATTTTGACTATTATTAATCTAAAATTGCAGATCCTTTACTTGTTCGTCAGATTGTACAGGTGCTATGAGAGCATCTAGCATCTTTTAAAGTTATCATGAGCTGCTGTGTTTTGGAGTTACAATAGTCATGGTGACAGCATGTCTCTTTACTGGGGAGTAAATTAAAGAGAATAGAGAAGAAATGCTAGGGAGGAAGGAGATTTGGAATAACTATACTTGGGTCAATACAAACAATGTAAGTTTTGGGAAGCTTTGTTAAATTCAGGCTGAGTACTTAAAAGTTTACTAGAGAGTAATATGTGCTGTTGACCCTGATGGCTTTGGCTGGTGATCATCGGTGAAGGCCTGCTTTTTCACCTAGTTTTGCAATTGGGGATTTGCTTTGCCACAAAGGAGACAAGTGTCCTGTTTGAGTTAGCAGAAGACAAGTGGCTGACTGGAAACATTCCCAGCAATGATCTGATTCCTAGCCTTTTCTATAAGTGCTCAATAGTGTGACCAATGCATATTTGGCAACAAGAAGAGTTATGACAACCTGCATAAACTCCAAGATTTTTGAATGTCTCAAAAACACTTGAATATAGGGTAAAAGCCGGCCATTTATAAACATTGGCTTGAAACAAAGTAATTGGATTTAACAGGACAGCTTGGTGGATTGTCAGTTCCAAGTGTGCTGGCTTCCTAGGAACTGCCAGCTGAATTTGACAAAGCTATTGCTTCTGCCTGCTGACTTTGTAGTGTCACCAGTGCAGCTTGGTAAGTTGACTGCCAGTGGCTGGCCCTGCACACCTACCTCACAGTACAGGAGTCTCGTCTCCTAAGACATTATCTTCTAGACCAAGATCTCCAGATCATTGCTAGGCTTTGTTTACCAAGGACACCAGCTGTCTCTGGCTACTGCAGGTGTTCAGTTGCCTCAGTGTTTGAGAAGGCTGGGCTGTCTATCAATACATTCTCCAGGATAATTCATATATACATTTTTGACCAAAATAAAAAAGGCTCTATCTTCTTTCACATCTTAACAAAACTTTTGCTTGTTATAGAGTAAATTGAAGTATTTGGGTTAAAGCAAAAAAAACCCCAACAAACAAAACTATTTGATTTCTCACTTCATTCTGGCAGTAGATGCACATCCACTGTGCAAAGGGGAGACTTATGGTTGTGTTAAGCTCCAGACGTGGGAGGGTGTTTTGCATTACAGGTGGATTTAATCAATTTCAGAGCCATCTGGCAATACTGCTTGATTGCCTTGAACTTTACGTGTATAAACAAACCTCAGTCACAGGTTTCATTTTGAGGAGTGTCCTGAAAAGATTCTTATTAATTTTTTTACATTATTATTTGGAGATAATATTGTCCAAAATATTACATAATTCAGATCTGAGATTTAGATTGCTGTTGTTTAGAACAAGCATGTATTTGTGTGTGCATCTGATTCACAAGAATCACTCTTATGTTCCAGTTGTCTTGGGCACTTGAGAGTCTTGCTTCATCTTGTCTACTGCCTTTGCCTCATTTCTGTTTTTCTTGTGTGGCGCTATCCATTTCCAAAACCTTGGGGAGGGGTTTTTGACTACAGCTCTCGCTCTCATGTATAAGTCAGTCTTCAGTCTTGTTCCATTATTGCTCAGTGAAGAGAACTATCTTAGTTGTTGTTGAGGAAGCTGAGATGTTTTGAGGAGTTGCAGATCAGAAGATGATTGTAGTTGTGTGAGAGTTCCTCTGTTATCCAGTATAACATAATATTGTCACTAACAGCAATTGAGTATTTTTGAAAATACACTTAGATGAACGTAAGTGCAACAGGCTACATGAATCCAATGTGTCCCTAGTTATGCTGGTTTTTTAGAAAAATGTATTTTTTTAAATGATTGGAATTTTAAAAAATAAATTCAATAAATGTAATGAAATTAATTTCATTCATGAGGGTGATGTTTTCAGTCATGCTGTCACAAGATGCTTAAGCCCAGGGGATAGATCTAAATACAAGGAATATGTCTTGAATACATTGTTAGGTGATGATCTGAATAGGCCAGTGCACGACCTACTGGTTAATGACCATGCAGCATTAGTCATGTCCTTCTGCCTTGTCTGAGAGAACTAAATGTTTAATATTCCTTCCACTTCTGAATCTGGTCTTTCTGGAGACTGTAATTAGTTGTGACTGTTATCTTTGGTAGGATATTCAACTGTTTCTGTTTTGGATTTTTATGGTCTGTTTCTGTCATCAGTCTGTTCTTGGGTGTTTGGGGGGTTTTGTTTGGATGGTTTGTTTTGTTTTTGTGTTTGGTTTTTTTTGGCTGTGTGTTCCTCCTTAACTTGCTATGAAGACTTCATTGTGAGACACTCAGGCCATGTCCAGTTGATCCACATAGTCCCAACAGCCAAGATATTTTGTGTTCTGTTGGAGCTGGATGATGTGCTTGTGCATTTTAGGATAATGCATAACCCAACCAGGAGAGATGACTGGGGAGGTGGGGGGGGAAGGAAAATAGGACTCTGAATTAGGGGACCTCTTGCTAGATTTAGGGAAAGAGCTGCTGGAAAGCAGGTATACTTTTAAGCGACTCCTCTTCTATTATGGGTCTCTCAAGAGCTGCACAGCTTTAATTCTCATTTAAAACTTTTGGGATTACTCTGCTGTTCCTAGTTTTATCCAGATAGATAAAGCCATTTTGCCATTGCTGTGCTGATGCACTGAATGATACTGTTTCGGTGCAGAGTTGTAGTAATTGCTCGTCTAGCTTGGCAGGAAATCGCCCATGTATCACTACTATCTCTGCCAAACCCAAATTTGATTCCTCCTTTTAGACATGTAAAAGGAGCATGTGCTAACGCTCCTATGGAAAGCAGATCTTACAGTATAGCTGAATGTAACTGAAGATCAGAACTACCTGCCAGATTTTATAGTGTGTGATATGTGATGGAACACATGGAGACCAATATAATGAAAACTTGGTCTGTTGTATTGCTGAAGACTTTGAAATCAACCCTAATTGCCCAATTCAAATGAGAAGGCTTTTATTCAGCAAAGACTTTAAATTAAGTTTGTCCTTCCTTCCCTCTCCTGCTTTTTATTTCTATAGGACATTCCTGGACCACTACCACCTCAGCTGGCCAAGGTGCCAACCACTCTAGCACTTCTATCTTTGCCTGACCTCCTTTAGCCATATTTGCAGTATCTTTTCTGGCCAAAAGAAAGCATGCATGTCTTATTTGTATTGCATTTTTTGGTTTGTGCATCACTCAATAATTTTGTTAGAGTGGGGCAACGGTGCGAATGTGGATGATACTGTCTCAACAAATTTTGTCTCTACAGGTAAAGGCCCAATGAGGGTCAAAAAAAAAAAAGAAAAGCTCTTGCAGACTGATTTCAAAAACAATGTTCAGAATTGGACAATTATTACACGTAGAACTGCCTTTTAAAAGATTTCTCTTTTTTTTTTTCTTTTTAATTCTTGAAGTGTAGAAATGGACACCTGTCTCTGTTATCCATTTTGTCAGTGCTGGCAAGTTCAAAACTGCAAGTGTTTCTTTTGGTGAGCTGGAATTCCAGCGGTGGCGCTGCCATCGGCTCCCTTGCTACCTGCCACTTTCTGCGCTTGCTGCAGCGAGTGTGTTCCTCTGCGGGCCTGTGGTAAACAATTGTGGTAACTGCCCCTTCTCAGCATATAAGAAGTTCAGCATCTTTAAAGCAGTGAATATGTTATGCTACTAATGGCTTTGTGCTTACTAAATTAAATGGAAACTGAGCAGTTCCTCACTTAAAACGTGCTTAAGATCTTGTTTGTAAACCCTCTTAGAGATGAATGATGCATCTGATTTTCAGTATTTCTCCCATATTTAAGTACCGAGGGAGACAGTAAAGTATCAAAATTGATGAAAGCAGGTGAAAGCTGATTTGTTTTGGAGAAAGGGAATGTACTGTGGCTTGAAGGAATGATTCTCTAGACCTTAGTGCTTGGTATTAACACTGAAACATCATGTACTTTGAATGCCATAGACTTAAGTTACGATAAGGAAGTAATACGCCAGCAAAATGAGTCAGAGAAGGGAGAGAGACTAGGCAAATCAAATAAGTTATCAAAGTCTTGAATGTATGGGGTTTTTTGAAGAGGTGGTTAAGAACTGTAATCTGCAGCATAATTGAATGTGTCTTCTTCTGAAGGAAAAAAACTGCTATTATTATGAAACCAGAACTGCAAATGTCTCTCAGCCTGAAGGAATGTTTCAAAAAATTAATTTTGAGAACTTGGAGGACAGTCTAATGAGCATATGTGGAAATCTGCTCCATAGTACTTACTAGGTTGGCCGAAGTCATTGATTTACATGCTGATAACGTACCTCTTTCATAGGTGTTGCTGCTTGACAAGTCTAAGAACATTATAATTTGGTTTTGCAGCCCTTTCAGATGATGTCCTACAAAATTGATGCCCCTGCCAGAGGAGCTGAGAGAGATACTCTAATGGAACCACCTCTGATGTCATATTTTAGTTGTATAGGAGCTTATTAAACAACAAAAACTTTAAATCTAAGATCATATTTTTGCTAAGATTGGCATTTAATTACAGGTGTGCTCTATTTCTAGGGGATTTATATGAAAATTTTGAGAGTTGACAATGTTCTTGCTCAGGTACAGAGTTGAGCATGGCAATTTACTGCAAGTCTCGGTAGGCATCGGTGTTTGCCTATGTTAGGATATGAGTTCAAGATGGACTACTGTGACTTGAATCAATGGCAGCTGGTTTACAAATATGAAAGGAATTTTCTGTTTGCCAGGTGTATCTTAGTCAAAGTTGCTGAAGTTATTTGAATGTACAGTCAGTGAAACCTGTACACAGGGTCTTGTGTAGAATATAGGCTATTTGTCACTGGGATACCCACGTTCATATTCTCTAGAGTATGTGGCAATCACTACACTTTACTTTTTAAAATTGCATTTGAGTGATGAACTATTTTATGCAGCTAGTGCTTGCCTTTTATTTTGGTATATCTAATTGATATGTAAAAGATGAGGAAGGAATTCAAGCTGAAGATTAGGGAGTTAAGTGTGGCTAAGAGAGCTCAAGCAATGTGATTTGCCCTCTGAACTCATGCCTGAAGCTCTAACTATAGCACATGTTTCTGTCCTGGGGCACTCTGTCAGAAGAGATTCCCGCCCCTGTTACTTGCACACTCGCACATGTCAGAGGTAGCTCTCTCAGTAAGAGCGCGCATTGCAAATATGCGCAGTCCTGATTTATAAGCAAGGTCTGGCTGAGCAGAGCTGTGCAAGTGCAGGTTAGAAGTCACTCAGATAACATAAATCCAGAACACTTGGGTCTGCCAGTTGGCTGACACATGAAGTGGGTGTTTTACAGCACATACTCTCTAAACTGTGAAGAAGAGATTGAAAACAATAGTTGATTCCTAGACTTGCTGTAAACCCAGTTTTACTCTGTTTGTATTGTGCTGTGGTTGGGTTTTTCCCCTGCTCTTTTTAGCCTGTAGGTAGGGAAATTCCCTTGAACTTAGATGAAATTCAAAGATCATGCAAATAGTTACTTTTTGCATTCACTAATGTTCTTACCCTTCCACATTCAGCATAGCAGGTAACCTAGATGAAAGGGAATTGCCTTTTTATGATGTGTGCAGCTTTTCAGAGTCTTGTTAACAGCCTAAAAAACCAATCAGTCTGTCATTTGAAGTGAAAAATGGCAGTCTAAAACCCTATTAAAAAAGGAAATCAAATTTACCTTTTATGTTGTAGCCTTCTGTATATGTTTCAGAAAATGCATTTACCTGCTGCTGGCTAACTGGCAAACTGAACATCTGCCCTAAGCATGTAGGTTACGAATTTGCATGGAGTTGGGGAAAAGCAGGGTAGGACTGAGCTGGTGTCTCTGCACTACAGTTTCTCAAGTGTCTGAAACAGGGAGGTCTGCTCTTGTTCAGATGTCTTCCCCAGCAGCCAGGCGGGAGGAGTGCTGACTGAGCTTGCCAGAGCTGATAAGGCCTCCGGCTGGTGATCACAGTAAACACGCTGCGAGAATCACAGCCCTGCTTTCCCAGGAGTTACATGAGGCAAGGATGTACTTCCGTCACTTGTTCTGCTGGAAGCTTCTTGCTGCTAGCAGCTAAATGACATCCAAAGCAACCAAACTATGGTACTTCCAGTGTTACTGGTGTTCTGGCTTGCTTCCTTTTTCAAAGCTGAATTTGTCAGCATAGGCAGACTACTTCACTCTGAAAATGTAAAAATCTTATCACAAGTGCTTCTTGTGTTGCAACAAACATACATAACTTTCCTCTGCAAGAGCTGGGTATCATGCTTGCTTTTTTCCCCCCAGTGTTTATTCTGTGGCCTGCCAAACAGCATAGATATCTTCTGAACAGATCTACACAAAACTGGCAAATTGAGTGGTAATAAGGTTACTTCCATTAAATTCAAACTATTGTCTTCTACGTAGAGTGTTCATGGCTGTATTACTGACTAACAAGGCTGCTATTGGCTACAGTGAAGTACACCACAAAATTGCTCTGATCTTAGACTTAAGGTATAATTTGAGACGTCTACCTTAAAACAAAAGAGCCTAAGTCCATAAATAAACTCTAAGCAACATAAACATTTTAATAACAGAGACAGTTATCAAGGAATGATGCAAGTCTCACAGGACTAGATAATATCTACCATAATTATGTAGCCCACTACATAAGTGAGTAAAATTTCCAAAGCTTAGCTCATGAATGAGACTGGATTGTTTGTGATGTGATTTTCATAAAACAAGCAAGGAGACTAAAGGCTCCAGAGGCTACTTAAGGTTTTGCAGATGGGTTAATGGCTACTACTTAATTGTTTAAAGTATATGTGAGGAGATACAGGGCAGTTGTAGAAACAATGTCTAAGAAAGAAACTTACTGTTAGATATGTGCTGAATTTCTTGACCAATATAGCTGTGTTTCCAACATGACACTTCTGTTCAAAATAGCCATTAAATGTTGAATGAGATTTTTGCTACTTATACTCCTAGATAATATATGTTGCTAAATATCTTCTGTCTGCTGCATTCTAATCATGCTAATGAAGTGAACATTTCCTGTGGCGTTTCTGGTTCTGCTTTATTAACACATACCTGTTCTGATCACATATGTCCTCTCTAATTCAGGCACCTAAGACAGCTGTGCCAATAGAAGAACTGGGAAGCAACACTTGCAGCAGTCTAGAAGAAAATGCTCCCCAGAACATGGGTACTGGAGGAGAGATAGCTGAGAAGAGGTGTTCAGCCAAGGAGATGGTCGATTTCCTAACAGATTGTCTTTCCTGGCCTTTGAGGTAGCCAGCCCCAAACAGTAACAGAGGTACAGCTACTGCACTGAAGATCATAGGAGGCTGCAGCTTTGCTTTGGGGTGCTTTAATAATGGATTTGGCCTCCTCCCTTTCTTGAGAGAGGAGAAATGAGATTCAGCTTTTGGGACATCTTACTTAGGCAACCTCCTGAAGACCCTGTCTTGCCTTTTCCCTTTTTATGGCGAAGTGTTGTCTAGTCAAGATAAAGCAGCATGCATACTTCTGATACACAGGAATTTGCACTTGTTCAGATAAATTTGCTGTGTGATGCCCTACACCAAAATGCAGAAGGAATTACAGAAACAGCAGCAAATGGTCATCTTAGAACCACAGAATCACAGAATGTCCTGAGTTGGAAGGAACCTGCAAGGATCACTGAGTACAAGTCCTGTCCCTGCATAGGACAACCCCAAATTCACACCAGGTGTCTGGGGGTGTTGCCCAAGTGCTTCTTGAATATTGTCTGGCTTGGTGCCATGACTACCTCCTCCTGGGGAGCCTGTTCCAGGGCTCCACCTCCCTCTGGGGGAAGAACCTTTTCCTAATATCCAACCTGAACCTCCCCTGGCACATCTTCCTGCCTTTCCCTCGGGTCCTGTCGTTGGTCACCAGAGAGAAGAGATCAGCGCCTGCCCCTCCTCCTCCCCTTGTGAGGAAGCTGCAGACGGCGATGAGATGAGTCTCCTCTTCTCTAGGCTGAACAAACCAAATTACTTCAGCTCCTCCTTCATACAGCTTCCCCTCTAAACCCTTCACCAACTTCGTGGCCCTCCTCTGGACACTCTCTAGTAGCTTTATATCCTTAATGTACTGTGGCGCCCAAAACTGCACACAGCGCTCGAGGTGAGGCCACACCAGCGCAGAGCAGAACGGGACAATTCCCTCCCTCGCCCGGCTGCAATGCAGTGCCTGATGCACCCCAGGGCACGGCTGGCCCTCTTGGCTGCCAGGGCACGCTGTTGGGTCATGTTCAACTTGCCGTTGACCGGAACCCCCAGGTCCCTCTCTGCAGAGCTGCTCTCCAGCCTCTCGTTCCCCAGTCTGTATGTACATCCAGGGTGGTTGTGCCCCAGGTATAAAATCTGGCACTTGCCCTTGTTAAACTTAATTTGGTTGGTGATTGCCCAGCTCTCTGATTTGTCTAGATGTCTCTGCAGGCCTCTTCCCTCTTACCTCCTTTACCCTGGAGCTTCCTGCAAAACAGAGGCTTGTCCTGGGGTCTCCTGCTTCAGCATGGATCCCCCTGTAAGCTTTATTTTACTTCAGTAAGTTTCTGACTCGAAGTCCCTAGAGAACTTAGAAATTTGGGTGATGAGAGCCACAGACTTATCCAAAAATGGGTATTCTGTGGAAAAAATTCCCTTCCTTAGGCATATAATCTAAAAAATTGTTCCAGTGAGTTAACATGAATCTCAGTGCCTTTTTAAACTTCAGTTA
>VZTV01040736.1:12470-47507 GCA_013400875.1 Anhinga rufa | reverse complement strand
GGGGGGCCACGCCGCTCCCGCAGGCCCCGCCCCTCGCGGGGAAAGGGGCGTGCCCTGCCTCGCCCCCCACCCCGATTGGCGGGGCGGCCCGCGGAGGGCGTGGCCCGCGGGGGATATAGGGGCGTGGCGGGGGGCGTGGCCGGCAGCNGGGGGGCGGAACGGGGAGACCGGGAGCATTTCGGGGGCGGGGGAGTGGTGGTGTTTTGGAAAGGGTCAGCTGCAAGGCTGCAACGGGTCCCTCTGGGGTGAAACTTAAGGGAGGCGGCTGCGTGCCTCAGTTTCTCCACTAAGGATCACTGCATTAACCTGGGCGTGCGTGCCTGGAGGACGCTTTGCAGCAGGGCTCTCAACAAGTGGGTGTATGACTAGACCAGGGAAAGCCTCGGCAAGAGCTGGGGGGGACCCGGGCGCCCGGCGGATGGTGGGGTCCCGGGGCGCTGGGTGCCTCCCCGGTGCCCGACCCACAGCCCAGGTCGGTGCATTTGCTGTTCCCCCACATGCGGTGGGGCTCGGGGTCCTCCTGCAGGCCCCAGGGGCCGTGGCTTCCGCTGGCACCTTTGGCTGTTGGAGCCTTTTTGGAGCTTGCTTGAAAAAGAAGGGTCCCAACCGTGGGAAGAGTCGGCGTCTTAGCAGGGAGATGCTTTATACCAGGAGGAGAAAAATACTTCTCTAGCTCAGAGCTGGGCATGCTGCGGGCCAAGGAAAACAAGTTTCTTGCCCGTGCTGGGAGCGGGCGTTGCAGGAGGCGGGGGGGTGCTGTGCATGATGGTGCGGGGCAGGCAGGTTTGCCCCCCTCCCGGCGTGGGGTGGCGGAGGTGCTGCTGGGGACAGGCCGGGGCGGGAACCCCTTGCACGAAAACCCTCGGCGTGCGCCCCGAGCAAAACCCTCCTTTGCTACTCCCGCAATCTCGGCCAGGGATTTCATAACTCTCAACTGTTGATACAGCGAGGGGAAACTGGATTTCTGCAAGGCAGCAGAATGCCCGTGAGGAGTTTGGGGACGGGCTGTGCAGACTTGCCAGGCCTGTGCTCTGTGCAGGCAGTTGTTTTCAAGGGGATTATTTTGGCTTTGCACGTCGCCTCTTAGCCAGAGCTCTACAGCTGCGGATTTAAACCATGTGTAGCGCTATGATCGCTAGCCTCCGTACCCAGTGCAGCGCCACTGCGAAGGCAGGCATGTCAAACCTCTTGAGAAATCACACCAGTACCCTTTAAACTCTTGCAGCTTTCTCGTGTTTGGGCGCAGGTCAGGCCCTGGACGGGTGGGGGCTGTGGGGGCCGTGCTGCAGACCCTGTGCGATGATGGCTGCCCCTTTGCTCGCAGGTTTTATAGATCTGCACAAGAACCAAGATCGAGAACCATGGCATCCATCCCATCGAGCGGCTCGCTCATGGCAACGCACAACTACTACAGAAGTAAGGGCATGTGCTCGGGGCAGTGGGGGAGCGCGCAGGGTGCTCTGCCAGGCTTGGAGGGATGTGGTTCCAGCAGAGATGAAGCCCCACAAGAGCTGGCAGGCTCCTTGCTGGGAAAGGGGGGCAGCCAGCAGCCATCCCTCCTGCTGCTCGGACCCTCCTTTGGGCCACCGCAGCCTCTGCCCAGTTGTACCAGCTGGAGATGGGTCTTCCAATCTCCTTCACTTGTTATTAAGGTTGTAGGTGAGGGGATGTGACGGCTTCAAATGCATCTTGCACTGTTGCTGTGGAAATGAGCTGCAAAACCAGTCTGGGCAATGGCAGCTACTGGTACGTCTCCAGAGGAGAGACTTTCTGGTTTAATGGATTGCCTAAACCAGAGGGCATTAAAGCATTCCCCTTGAGCTGAAACTAGTAACAAGCTTGTAGCAGCTGGACTAAAACTGCATGGTTTATAGGCACAAATCTGCATCCTCTTGGCCTCAACTCATCTGCAAAGGCCTCCCAAGTGTTGCATACAGATGCAAAGCCATTAAATAATGTCCCTGGGGTTGCAAGTGTTTTCCTACAGAGGTGTTCAGGTGCTTTTCTGCTACCTGCTCTTGGCCAGCTTGTAATGTCACCAGTATTTCCCTCCCAGTGGTTTTTATTGACTTGGCACTAAAGTTGGGCAAGTACTGGAGTGAGACAGTGATGAGACTGAGCCCTGTCACCCCAGGGACGGCCACACCAAGGCTGTGCTCTGCTTTTCATGGCACGACCGAGGGTCAGCGGTGGCTCTGATGGCCATGATTTCTCCACAGGGCGCCTGAACTCCACATCCAGCAACAGCTCCTGTGGCAGCTCGGAGTACTCTGGGGAGGTCATCCCCCACCCCCCGGGTAAGTGCCACCCGTCCTGGCTCGGGGCCACGAGGGGACTCTGCTCCCGGCCCCTCCACTGCAAATCTTACTGGAGGTGATCCAGACGCTCCTGTGGGATGAGACCGGGGTGGCAGCAGGGCTGCCCGGGTTGTGCTGACCCGGGTTGTGCTGACCCGGACTCTTCCTGGCACGCACTGCCCCCCAGGTCTGCCCAAGTCCGACCCCGGCCACTGGTGGGCCAGCTTCTTCTTCGGGAAGACGGCTCACCCGGCCATGACAACCGTGTCAGAGTCCCCAGAGAGGTGAGTGCTTTCCTTGGACGCGGTGATGCGGGGGAGTGCCAATGCAGCGCCCAGGGCAGCGGGGGACATCCCTGCTGCATCCCCCGAGGCGCATCCTGGCCCAGTGGGTGATGCCTTCATCCCCAGGGCACCAGCTCCTTTGCCGCAGAAATAAATGCGGAGCGACAACGAAACACGTTGGCGTCGGTCTGACCCTTTCTCTGCTCTGTCTTGCAGCTTGGGAGCGCAGTGGGTGACGACAGGACCGATGGCATGTGGCTTGGTGCCAGCCCCGGGAGCAGGACGGAGGCGCCACGCCAGCGAGCCCAGCTCCGGGCCCTCGGCATGAGCAGGTCGGCGGCTGCTCCCCGCGCTGGCGGGCACAGCCCCTTCCCCCATAGAGTAGGCAGGCTGCTCCAAGGCAAAGGTGCTGCTTTGTGATAAAAAAAGTGCAACAAACCCCTGACGATTCCCACACCAGCCTTTTTACTCTTTCTTAATGTAACTACGCCCTTTCGTGCAGATTCATTTTATTTACCTTGTACTCACGCAATGGCAACTAATAAAAGTCGGGCAGCCTTTTAAAACCCTGTGGGTTGTTCCTCATCCGGGGTGGGAGGGCAGAGCAGTGCTGTGGATGTCAGTGGGGCCAAACCAGGACACAGTGCAGCGTCTGACCACAGCACTTCCAGCAGGGTCTGGTAACACTGGAATGTGCCAGTGACTCACCAGTACATGTGTGTTTTGCATGTGAGCAAGATCAGGCAAAGCTGCAAATGGCTCCTCACCCTTTCTTCCTTACTTGGCTGCACAGCCTGTCCCTGCTGGCGCTGAACCCGCTCTGCTCCCTGAGCACACTGCTGCCCTGCCCTGCTCCGGTGCCTTGTGGCTTAGCGAGTGCCTGGGCCTGAGCTGGGTCTGCTCAGGCCTGGGGGAAGGATTTGGGTGCAGAATGAGCCCTCCGTACCAAGGGGGAGAGATCAGGCTTGCTCAGGACTTGCATTTCATGGGTCTGATGTCAGGCTGGAGCTCATGGTGTGGATGGCAGGCAGGGGGGTGCACTGGGCTGGGCAGCCCTGGAGCCCAGCTGGCCCATGTGCTGTGCTTCCCTAAGTGGTGGTTTGGCTGATTTTCACCTTGAATTAGTTGACTTGGCTGTTTGGCCCATCTGTGGTCAGCCTGATAGCTGGGCAATGCTGCTCAATAAAGCACTGAGAAAACAAGAGCCTGCAGGTGCCTGCATGCAAGGGGTGCGAGGTCGCTGTTCCTGCTGGAGGCAAAACCCTGGCAGGGGTGGATTTAAAGATGCCAAATCTTCTGCTCCGGTCTGCTTTCAGCCCCAGCATGAGATATGGGACAGTCCTTGTGTGCACCAGCTGCTGCAGCCCCATGGCAGCTGGGGGCCATGGGATCCCTGAGCGGTGACTTTGCACCTCTGGCATCCCAGGCAGGCAGGGGCGAAGGGCAAAGCTGTGTTCAGGCTGGCTGGCCCAAGGCCCTGCTGCCTGGCCCAAGGAGCAGCCGCGGGGAGGTGGCTGCTCTTGCTTTTTGTCCGCACTGCAGAGGCATCCAGGGTCACTTCCAGCTTTGCTCCTTGTTTCTGGTAGGGAAAAATATTACGTAAGCTTTGCCCTGAGCTCTTGGTCTCCAGGCAGCAGTCCTTGTCATCAGGGCAGAGGGTCTGTGCCCCCCTGTCCCTAGGAGGGGCCAGGGCAGCACTGGGACCTCCGCTCCCCCTGCCTAAGCGTGTGCATCCAAAGAGAATGGCTGCAGGGGGGTGCAGTGCACAGTTCAGACCCCCAGGGCTTGCCAGCACCCTGTGGGTGACCTCTGTGTCCCCGGCAGCACATCATCACCCCATGACTGATCTGACATGACTTCCAGCTGGGCAGCAAACTGCTGATGCTGGGCACTGCTGGGGGGGCTGCACCTATGTGGCTGTGGCTATGTATCACAGGAGGCATGGGGCAGCCTTTAAACTTCACAAAACACAGGAAAACCAAGAAAAAAAAATCTTTTCTGAGTAAGACAAGACGAGGTAAGCTGTCTGGCTGGAGGGGTGGCTGTGGCGCTGACTCATACCAGGAAGCACTGCTCTGGGGTCTTCCCATGCCCTGGCAAACCCTTTTGCCTGAGGATGCCTCGGGGGAGCAGCAGGCTCTCATCTGCTGCTGGTTCCCAGCAGAAGCCCCGGATTTTGGAGAGACAAACATTTTTCCAAGCCTGCAGATTAAGGTATGGACACACAAAGGTAAAGTCAATATTGTTATATTTGCTTGTTGGTCTCATGATCACAGAGGGTCAAACCCAGGAACTGTCCCCAGGCACCCAAGGGAGGCTGTGGCAGAGCAGAGGCACCAATCCTGACATCTCTGGTTTTCAGCTGGGCACTTTCCCCAGCCTGACCCAGCTCTCGGTGAGCTGCTCCAGCCGCCTGCTGCGATGCCCTCAGCACATCAGTGCTCCTCCATCCTGTTTTTGGATGCTGCGCGGAGGTTAAGCTCATTCCCACGTTGCTGCAAGGCAGGTCGGATTTACAGCAGGGACCACGGCATCAGTGAGTGGCTGCCCTGATGCCAGCAGCTCCCTGTCCAGCAGAGCAAAACTGCCTGAAAAAGCCCTGCTGAATTAAAGGGGATTTTTCTTAATGTCTGTGAAGTTTCACAGACTCAGGCTGCTGTTCTGCTGGGGGCCAAAAGAAGGGAAAAAACCAGGGAGAGCCTGCTCCTACCCCCTCCACCCCCCACCCCAGACTTTGCTCCCAGGCAGCTTCGTGGCATGGCCAAGAGCAAAGACCTCAGCAGCGCCTCGGTTGCTTTGGGTGCCTGGTGCTTGTGGGGCCTTTCTTGCCCCGTTGTGGCACTCAGCCATGTTTAGGAAAGGCATCTGACAGCCAGGCGTGTTTGGTTTTGTGCTCTTTCCATCCCCGCTGCTGTTACCAACTGATGTCCTGTGCCTTGGGTCACTGGGCTGCCCGCTGCGACGGGGCGGCAAGGGATTCATTGGGCAACAGAGACAAGCAGACCAACAAACAAAGCAACAAGTGAGACAAGCAAAAGGGCTCTTTATATACCGTACTCCTTCCTAAGCATCCCCCTTTCCATTGGGCTTGCTGTTGGAGGGGCAAGCACCCACCTCCCGTGGCACCAGCCCCCGTGGGCGACAGATGTCCCCTACTGCTCCCCCGCCGCTGCCTCGCGCTGCTGGATGAGACACCATGTTTTGACTGTTGATTAACGCACTTATTTGGGCAAACAATAACTGGTGCTTTCCGCTTGCTCTTGGCTCTTGGCCCTTGCGGCAGTCCTCGTGCCACCCCACTGCCCTTGGACACGCTCTCACAGGAGCCCCAGTGTAAGAAATAATTTGTTTTCATTGCTTGCCTCTTGCTGCTTGGGGAATTTGGGTTTTTTCCTCCAGCAGCTTTGCTTCCCCCTCACCCTTCAAAGGCCAACGTGGGACCTTAAAAATAGAAACAAACTGTGCAGCTCAAACACATTGCATTAGCCTGACGCTGTTTTCAAATGCCACTCGGTCAAGTTGAAGCCACGAATGGGACACGTGCCAGGCTGAAACCAGAGCACGCAAATGCCTTTAAAAACAGTATTTGCAATGCCCACCCCAAAGGGGCTCAGAAGGGACTGGGGCCCTGGCAGCTCTGCCTTTGTGCGACGGATTTTGGGAAGAGACTTGACCCCGTAGCTGCTACGCTTTTGGGGGATCCCAGCCCAGGCTGAGATCCTGGGAGTAGGTGAGAAAATCTGGGCTCCACCTCCCAACTCTGTCTACTTTTAGAAAGCAAATAATGACTCAGAGGAATGCCAAAACCCAACAGACCGTGCTGGAGGGCAAACCCAAGCAGCAGATCTGCTTTTAATGCAGCTGCAGAGGAGGAAGGAAACGCTGCTGTGGGCAGCGCCATGTTCCCCCTCCACACCACCCATGGTGGCACTGCTGCAGCAGAGTGAGCTGTTCTGGGGCCACGTGTGTGATGGGGCTGGTGCAGGCAGGAGGGCTGCCTGCAGCCCTGCCAGCTCTGCTGGCTCCTTGAGGGACCCCGGCCATGCACCGCTGCTCCCCACGCCAGCCCCACCGCCCCAGTCACCCTACGCACACCCTTCTCCTCCTGCTCAATTTTTAGCTCCATCTGGCGGCAGCCAGGTCTGCATATTCAATATATGGCTGCAAGAGCCCTGCCATGCCTGCGCCACGCGTGTCTCAGCCCTTTTTTTGGTGTGCAGTAAATCTATCACCTGCTGAATGCGGCTTTAGCCTTTAGCTTCCCATAGGAGGGGACCTGGGCTGTGCATACGTGTGCTCTCCACTTGGGTGTTTGATCAGGCTGCAAAAGGCTTTGCAAGATGAGGGTTTCTTCTTGCAGCCATGGCCAAACACTGCAGTAAACCCAACCTGTTGCTTTTTCCAGCTGTGAACAGCCTAACCCAGAACTGCCACCTTCCCGGGGCACGGCAGCAGCTCCTGAGGGCTCAGCAACCACCTCGCCCTTGCTCGAATTTCAGAGGAAGCGTGGCCAGGTCAGAATTTATCGCACACACCTAAACCACATTCCCACCTCCCCTTTCCAGGCCCCTCGTGCACCCAGACTTGCTCATTTAACAGCCAGTCGTTTCTGCTATTCTGCACAGCATGGATGCTGCTCAGACGGGGAGAGTATTGCATAAACTTTATTAACTTTATATATTCCATCCCTGCTGCGGTTTCAGTCCTACCGGCCACCCCTTCTCTTGCAAATAGGCAAAATGGGCTTGTCAGGAGGAAACCTAAACCTGTTTCACCTACGGCGTGTGCTCCCTGCCGCCGGTGCCCCGAGCGTGTCGGTGCCCCGAGCGTGTCAGTGCTCGAGCAGCCCCGGCTGGGCTGGCCCTGGGGAGGCTGCCTGCACCAGCCTGGGGCCTTGGCACTGCTCCTGGTGCTGCTTTTCAGTGAGTCCTTCCACCGCTGCCAAGGTCAGCCTGACCTTTGAGAGCATGCCCAGCGGGGGCTAAAGGTGCTCGGCCAGAGCAAATGCTGCCCCCAGCTTGGAGGGGACAAGAGGCTCAAGGTCCTCCTGTAGTGCCATACCCTGGGACCGGCGAGAGGGGCTCGGCGAGGAGCTGGGGGTGGTGGGAGCACCTCGTGGCTTTGCACTGTGGGTGTGATGAAGAGCAAAACAGGGTGAAGCCGTGTTTTACCGAGGGCTGCCTGCACCTGGGCTAAGCAGGCATTAAACATTTGAACTCAGACATACATTTTTCTTGGAATAACCGCACAATGGTGAGCAAGACGAGGAGCCAGAGCAGAGCAGCCCAGGCAGGAGCTGCCTGTGCAGGGTCCTTGGGGCAAGCAGGGCTGCTGCCTGGGAAAGGGGCGGCAGAGGCACAGGGGTTAATGCACACCTGGATGAACAGAGACCAAAGAGACACAAAGATGGTTATATCTGTGGCTGCAAGGGCAGGACTGGTTGCAAACCATTGCTTCCTGGGCACGGAGGGGAGCAGCATGGCAAGGGCTGAGCATCCAGCGATGCCCTGGAAGGACTCATGTGGATGGATGCACACACGTTTATTGATAAATATACTTGACACACACTACAAGAAAAATCAAGCGGAGCCATAACTGAACACAAACTGCAAACCTTCACGTTGGCGTGGGGAGCGGCAGGGACCTCCCACCCTACTGGCTGAACGAAGACGTAAACGCTGGGTGATGCCTTCACTACCACGGGGCTTTTCCAGACTGCTACACAGCCAAGCGCTGGCAACGAGTTCTCCCCAGCTCGTTGCCTTTTCCCTTGGCCACCTCCCTGCATCCTGACCGAGAGGGACCATGGGCGGTTTGGGGGGGGGATGTGCTTTCCTTGGAGCCCTGTCAGGGCAAACCAGAAGGAATGAGCTTCTTGGCAAGAGCTGGCCTGGAGGGGCTCGTGCAGGAAGGATGGTGGGAAGGGGTCCCTCAGGAGAGGGAGCTGAGCAGCCGTCTGTAGATGAAGCCCAGCTTCTCCCGCAGGGCCAGGAAGGTAGGACGCTCCTCTGTGTTGCCGCTCCAGCACTCCAGCATGATGCTGTAGATCTCAGGAGGGCAGGAGCTGGGCCGGGGAAGGCGGTAGCCCCTGGTGATTTGCCGTACGGTTTCTTGGTTTGTCATTCCTGCAAGGAAGGAGAAGATGCCTCTGAATCTAACATCCCCAAAGGGTGCCCTGAAGGTACACCTGCAGTGGGCCAAGATGTCAACTGGTGCTGCTGTAAAATGATGTCTCTGTGCCATGAGGCTGGTAGAGAGGCTGTGGGAGATCATCCAGCCCATATCCCATTCCTGCCCTCAGCTCCTGCACCCACTCTGTAAGCACTGAAAATCCCTCTAAGCAAACCTTGAAGTGGACAATAAATTGCTCATGCTCCTGGAGCTGCTTCCACATCCCTTGTGGAAGGGACAATATAACAATTCATGACATGTTGGCTTTTGGGGACCGTGGGCAAGCTGCACAGCGTGTGGACGGAGCGACACTGGAGGGGGCTGGCAGCCCTACCTTCATACGGGATCTGTCCATATGTGAAGACTTCATAGAGCAGAATCCCGTAGGACCAGACATCGGACTTGAGGGAGTAGGTGCGGTAGTTGGCTGCCTCCGGGGCTGTCCACTTCACTGGGATTTTGGTGCTGCTGCTGGTGGAATAAATGTCATCCTGAAAGGCAATGGGAGATGGGTCATGAGGGATGGTATGACGAACACAGCCGCTGCTTTTGGGGCTTTGCTGGGGCTGCGGGCTAGGAAAGGGGATGGCAGGAGAACGGCTGCAGCATGGGGTGGCTTGGTGGCCTGGGGTGATGGAAGGGACTACAGTATCCCACTGACCAACCTTGAGGAGCCGAGCAAGTCCAAAATCGGCTATTTTGCAGGTGAGTTCCTCTCCTACCAGGATGTTTCTGGCTGCCAGGTCCCGGTGGACAATGTGCTTCTCCTCCAGGTACCTCATCCCATCCGCCACTTGGCAGGCGATGTTGAGCAGGTGGGAGGTGCCCAGGGACTTCCCTTCAGGACCTGTTAACCCAGATGATCCAAGCGTTGGGTGCAATCTAGCAACATCTATTTTGGGTGTTCTGGTTTGGAAAGAGACCCTGTACTGGCAACATGGGACCAGGGGAACGTGTAAAACCTCAAATTGGAGGTTCTGCCTAACCATCCTGGTTGTGCTGCTTGGGAAGTTCAGCACAGCCATGTGCTCCTCAGGAACAGAGCTGGGCTGAGCTCTGAGGAGCACCCTGCACTGCAATGAAGACACAGATGTCTGTGGCTTGTTCAAAGCTAAAGTGACCTTCTACCATGCAAATCTCCAGCCGAGCCTTTCAACCCGTCCTACCTGCAA
Source organism: Anhinga rufa (assembly GCA_013400875.1). Lineage (NCBI taxonomy): Eukaryota > Metazoa > Chordata > Aves > Suliformes > Anhingidae > Anhinga > Anhinga rufa. Next base: position 37,583 of record VZTV01040736.1, on the reverse strand, counting down.
GCTCCAGCTCCTCCGGCACCAAATGCTGCTGGAGCCCCAACCAAAAATGAGGTCAGTGTGGGGGAGGAGGGGGGTGTACCCAGTAGAAGAACAGGTCTTGGTGGGAGCTGTTTGTCTTGTTTCTCTTCAAGACTGATTATTGGGTCAGGAAAAGAAAGGCCAAGAAAAATAAACTGATGGCCAAGTGATGAGTGGACCATGGCCTGTTACCAGCTCTGCAGGTGAACAAAACCAACTGCCGGGCCCAGGAGGAGGTTGGGCCATTTCATTCTTAACTAAGGCAGAGTTGCCCAAACACAGCAGAGGGGTTTCTGTCCACTGATGGGAGCTGGCAGCCCACGGGTGGATGAAGAAGGAGGGATGAAGGTCCCTACCAGCACAGCTGGGCTCCCAGGGACTGATAGGGGCACAACCCACATGGACACCAAAAAGATCATGCCAGTCTGCGTCTTTTGGTCTTGGGGTCACTCAAGACCACCTCCACCAAGTGTCCTTGGATTGTTCTGCATTACCACTGATCTAAGAGGGATGGAAACCAGGCTCACTCTCTCTTAGGGTCCTCACTTGGGTTCGCAGGGCCATTCCAGGGCATGGAAAGCACCTGCACAGCAGCAGTGCCCCAGGAGCCCACTCCCCATGGTGCTTGGCACCAGTACTCACTGTTGAGGTAGCTGTGGAGGTTGCCCTTCCGCATGAGCTCAGTGATGATGTACACAGGCTCATCCAGCGAGCAGACAGCATGCAGCTGGATCAGCTTCTCATGCCTCAGGCGCTTCAGGTTCTGAATCTCCTTGGTGAAGTCTTCTGCCTTCATGTCAGCTGGGGGAGGAAGCCAACACAGCCGTCGTGAGCTACTTTCTCATGTGGATGTTGGGAGCTCAGCACCTCCAACCGGGATGAGGACCTTTTCCTCCTCACAGCCCACCTCTGCTCTCGAAATTCATGTCTGTGCACCCTGTGTCTCAGATCCAAACACCCAAGAGATGTTTTCCACAGGGCTTTGGATCCCATTTTCAGGTTCACAGTACCATCAGGACTTGACTTATCACGGACCCATCGGGTCTGACTTAACGTGACATCACAAACCCACTGGACGGAGCCATTTTACAAAGGTGAAGCCCAGGCTTAGGTGGGTACACAGAAGTAGTCCAGTGGCTACTTGCCAGGTCCTACCACAGATTGCTTGATAAGACAGACACAGTGACCAAGAGGACTAGGAAACAAAAAGGGGTGAACGATGTGGCAGTGAATGAGAGACCCAGTAGGCCACCGTTAACATCTGCTCCTCTACTTACCTTTTATGATCTTGATGGCCACCGGCACTGTGTTTCTCCACAGTCCTTCCCACACCTCTCCAAAGTAGCCCTCGCCCAGCTTCCTCCGCAGGGTGAACTCCCAGCGCGGGCGCTCCCAGCTGTCCCTCTCAGGGGGGGTCTGTGAAACGGGCATTGCATGCTTGGAGCAGCCGGACGGGCAGGACCTGCTGGTGGCCCCTGCACCGGCAATTGGTGCCCAGCAAGGCCCGGTAGCCACAGAGGAGTGAGCAGGACATGGTGCTCCACCACCTGCTTTGCACTGGTGTTGCAGCCCGTGCATTGTTTCTCCTTCTGCTAAATGTTCACTGGGGGCACAAAGCTCGCAGGGCATCCTCTGCGTGACCTCTGCTGGGAGCCAGCATGTGCAAGGGGGGAGGTTTTTGGAGACTACATGAAATATCAGGAATTCAAGTCATAATTCACTCCTCATCAGACCTCAAAGGTGGCTTTTCTCCATTTCCACCAATAAATAAAAATGAGTAAATGAATATTATTGCATATTATGGCTGATTTAGACTTCAGCTCATTAAGCATTTCTTTTACCTTACACCTTTCAATTTCACTCTCGAATTATTCATATGTTTAATTGTTATTTCTAAGTCATAATCGGTGGATGGAATTCTAATCAGGAAATTAGTTGGCAATTGGGGATTAATACTCTAATTGGATTTACGAGCAATTTACCACACTAATTGGCATGAGAACTATATAAAAGCAATGTGGTCTTATATACTCTAGGAAAAAAGTTGGAAGTGCAGGTATTTCCAGATTCAGTACTGAAGGGATTTGTAACAATGCTGTTTCTAGTCTCTCACGTGAGGAAGACATTTCAGAAAAGCCTGTGCATTTTGGCTGGTCAAAAATACATTAAAACGCCATGTCCCGGCCTTAACATGGCTGATAAAAGGTGATGCTGGCAGCTATCCTAATGGTATATTTTAACTTTAGCTTAATAAAGGTCAAATCCCAAATGGATAGCCCAATTATTTCTATTTTTCCCTAATTTATCTTTCCTTTTTTCCACCCTGGACATCTTTGGGACTTTGGCCACACCGCGCCGTTGGCGTACGCACCGCAGGGCTGCAGGGCTGCAGCAAGGGGCTCTGGATGACCTTCCAGTGCTCGGTGTAGAAGGTGAGGAGCTCCTCCATGTCGGGGAAGGGATGCCCCTTCTGTATGTAGAGGCTGCCCCCAGGGGTCTTGCAGATTCGGAAGTGGCTGACCTTCGTGTGGTTGCGCACTGCAGGGAAGCCCAGGCAGGGGAAAACTCAGCTCGTGCAATCGCTGGCTCCTTCCCACCTCCCTTCTGACTCTCATCCTCTCTCCTTTCCAGGCACCTCATCTATTAATTCACCTTAAAACAGCCCAACTCTCCCCTGGGGTATTACATCCCACTCCCCTTCCCCACCTTTACTCCCACTCCCTGGCTCAGAAGACTCCTGGCTGCAGGTGAGGCGGCTTGTTTGGACTGGAGAGGTGATGCTTTATTAGCAGGGATAATTCCCCACGCAAACGAACCGCTCGGAGAGCGGCAGAGTTCGTGGCTGCTCGAGGCGGATGAACCAGTGACGGCCGGACCTCCTGCAGGCACGCCGCAGCCCGGGGGGGCCGATGGGTGGGATGCGGGGTTTGCCGTGAATTTCTCAAGGTTGTTTTTATGTGGATCGGACCAGATCACAGTGGCGCTGCCTGGTCTGAAACTCCCTGAATTCAGCTTTCTGTGTGTGGGAGCAGCCCAGGCCCCGGCGACCTGGAGTGGCGGCATATTTTTAGACAACCCTCAGATGACAAAAGCCGCTGGAATGAAATCCTGGGAGTTAGTGCTACAAAACCATCATTAAGCAGCTGTGAATTGTTTATGGCTTTCATACCCCGGACAGGAGCAATGTACTTTCCTTTGCCACAGTAATTCAGCAATCCATACCTGCATCTATTAGCTTTCCCCATGCTTTTAGAAAGCACTCAATTCACTTTAACAAGATGCTGTGAAGCGCTTTAAACATATTTCCATGTTTTTCACCTCATGCTGACCAAGCCAGGAGCTGCCCCTAAGGAACAGCCTGGTTCCTTTCCCCGTGCTCATTTTCTCTGGATAATTGCCATAAAATTACCTGAGAGCGAGTACTCGCCCTTGCTGCTCTCGCTGTCCCGGACAAGGAAGGAGCCGTGCTGGTTGGGAGGTGAGAGGAGGAGCTGCTCGGCTTCGTTTCGGCTGATCTTGCTGAAGTACCAGCTGGGGGAGCAGAGCAGAGGCATTAGTGCGGTGCAGGGAGATGGTGCACCAATGGGGCCGCATCCGCCCCAGGGGCTCCTGCGCCTTCTGAGCCAGGGACAGGGAGCAGCACCATTTGCTCATCCCTGGCAACCACCAAGCGAGTGGCACGGTAGCCAGCCCACGGCTCAGAGCCCGTAAACACGGCTGCCATGCACACCATTGCCAGCCTGCGTCAGGGCTGCTTCACTGCATTGGTTTTGCAGGCACTTGTTGCATTTTATTGCAACTGGCCGACTGCAAACCATTTCCTCCAGCAGTGTCTGGTCAGTGCTGTACCCACCTGGCCAGGTCTCTGCTCCATCCCAAAATCAGGAGGTTTACACCCTTGGCTCAGTGCAGTGGGGAGGTGAGCACCTGGGCGGACAGCCTGCGGTAAATAAAGCACCTGGTGCTGTGTGGAAGATGCTCTGGTGGGGTTGGCACCCACACGTCCTGCCACGAGAACAACAGCTACAGGCACAGGATCGCTTTGCACTTCTTGACCTCCAGCTCACGGGCACAACCAGCTCTGAGTCCATGAGCAAATTGCATCAGTGAAAACATCTCTTGGAATTGTCCTTTGCTGCTCCAGACATGGCAGCGCTGGTTGGGGACCTCAGCAGCACTGAGCGAGGAGAGAGGACCCAGCCAAACCCCTATTCTGTGCCCAGTCAGCGCCGAGATTCGTCACCAAATCTCCAGCCAAGGCAGATGGCTGGCTGGGTCCCGACTCAGCGGGACACGCACGAGCGTGGAGAAGAGGCTGCTTCAGCCAGCCTAATACAGCCGGGATGTGAGAAGCTGAAGGTTTCGTCATTCACTGGGATCGCCAGCGTCTCAGAAGCCGGGCAGGAAATTATATGTGATGGGGGTTACACAGCTGAACAAATTACCACCCAGCTCCGACCTGCGGCTCCACAGAGTCTGTGCGCTTGCGGCTCGCTCCGGCTGCAAAGCCGCGCACATTTGCTGTCAGCCGCCCTCCCGCACCGCAGCATCCCCCTCGCCGCCGTCCTTGGGATGGGGCCGGGCATGAGCTGCGCACAGGTTGTGCACACACACACGCACGCGCTCAGCTGCCCAGCTGCCTTGTGCAATGGGACTAAAGCGGTGAGCCGACCCCATGGTCCTCACTGGTGTGGTCCCAGCATGGTCCAAACCAGACTGGATCTGCCTTTCTCCAAAGCACATGCAGGGAGGCGAGCGAGGGAGGGTCTCTCCCATCCCGCTGGCTGCAATCGCTGCCCCCTGCACTTCGGGGTCCCTTCCCAGGCTCTTCCCGCTCCTTTCCTTTACCCCTGCTCCCAGGCAGCGCAGGGCGAGCGCCAGGAGAGTCTGCAGGGTGATTACACCCACCCCGTCCGTGCGCTCGCTGTTGCTCAGCATGACTCAGGGCCTGGCACGGAGGGAGCAGCAGTTTCTCAGGGCACTTTGCCTGGCGTGTTGGGACCAAGCTGCCTTATGCAATGATGAGCCTGGGCTTTCCCCAACTGAGACAGGGCTGAGACATCAACCAGAGCTCCACATCAGGTGGGAGAGGCACCGACAGGGAGGGAGCCCTTGCCCCCAGATGAGCAGGAGCCGGACAGCAGCAGCAGTGGCACGGCTTGGCCCTACGGGGCTCCAGGCTTCCCAGCAGGTCCCAGCCCAAACTGGGAGGAAGGAATCTTGGAAGAGGAGACTCTCTCTGGCTCCTCTCCCCTCCTCTTTAAAGCAAGGCAAGAGGGAGAGGAAATGGAACAAGCAGGAGCCCATTTATTCAGCACCGTAGCTGCACCCACGCACACCACGGCACCTCGTCCCAGCCCAGAGCCACCTCATGCTGTGCGAGGGTGATGTGCCCAGGAAGGGGGACCAGCATCTCTGCCCCCCAGTGCATCGCCCAGCCAGGATGTGCTGAGCACCTCCACCCCACTGCTGTGAGCTGCAGGAGCTTCACGTCGGGGATGCTCAGGGGAGGGAAGGTCCCCTCTCAGTCCCAACACCGCTGGTGTCAAAAGCAGGGGATGAGGAGCTCGTGCTCCCTGCCGGAGCAGAGGGCGAGCACTGCCTTTCTCTGGACGACCCTGGTCCAGCCTCCATCCCCCAGGGGTCCAGAGCACGGGATACTTACGGCCGGTGAGCGGAGGTGCCCTGGCTGAGGTTGGCCACGTACGCAGCAGGAACGTACCCCATGGCCGGCTCCCCCAGCAGGCGCCGGGCTAAGACATACTCTCCTTCTTCTCTGAGGACACGCAGTTTGTCCCCTGCACTTACGCTCAGTTCCTCCGCGCTCCGGGCTGTGAAAGCGTATAAAGCGATAAAGAGAGAGGACTTGGGGATGAAGGAAACGGAGTTCTGCTCCGAGTGCAGCGAAACAGAATCGGAACCAAGATACCCCAGTGAGCAGCTCTCTGGCAGAGAGCGGGGACGGAGCTTGTTCCAGAAGGATGTCAGGAAGGTCAAACGCTTCCGGACGAACTGCTCCATCCCCGGCGGATGTAGTGGATGCGGTGATCTATGCCACCGCGCTTCTTGAGGCCAGAGGAAGGGGCGATCCCGGGCTCATGCCGCCGGTCGGGCGGCTCATGCTGCCGTCCCTCGTCCCTCACGCAGGTCTGGGCTCTCCCCGGCCCTTCCCGGTGAACTTCCTATTTCTGAAAGTGAAACTGGTTGATCTGGTGGGACGAGTCTGCAGGTGGGATGAGTCTGCAGGCGGGAGTCCCACGCTCAGACCCGCGGGCACATCTGGGAGACAGGCACAGCTGGAGCTGGGCTTGCCGCTCTCGAAGGAGAACGGCTTTTTTTTTTTTAATTATTATTTTAAAGTGTGCTCTTCTGCTTGCTACTAGAGCACCGGTAAACACAGCTCTGTGTTCTTCAAGCAGCTCTTGTGACAAGTGGCTGACTCCAGTTAATAGTCTTGATCTCACTTGTGTGGGAGGGTTTTAGTTTGTTTTTTTTTCATAGGAAAATAATCGCATCCACAAATGTGTGAGAGTTAAAACAGAATTAAGGAAATAACCTTAGAAGAGATCTGAAGTGGTTTGGATATTTGCTGGGTGGATATTGTGGGGTTTATAACACAAGATCCTTTTTCCTTTCGGTCTGCAATGACCTCCCAGGGTCACCCCACTAAAGCATTTGCCTCCTCCCATTAATTCCCCATTGCAGAAGATCTCTAGGGAACCCACGTCCCAGATCCACCAGGATCCAGTGCTTGCTCAGCCTCTGGCAGGGATGGGTCCCCCTCAGCATTGGGGTGTCCTTGTCTGGTGCAGGGTCTGGATCAGACCCAGGCGCCTGCATGGCATGCGGAGCTGAGCCCTGGCACACAACCCCGGCTCCTGCTGCCATCAGCACACCCACGCTCTCACAGTCTGGTCACAGAATCCCAGAATGGCAGGGGTTGGAAGGGACCTCCGGAGCTCCCCTCGTCCAACCCCCCTGCGTGAGCAGCACCCCCAGAGCAGGGGCACAGGACCGCGTCCAGGCGGGGTGGGAATGGCTCCAGGGAAGGAGACTCCACAGCCTCTCTGGGCAGCCTGGGCCGCTGCTCTGGCACCCGCACAGGGTAGTTTTTTCTCATATTCAAGTGGAACTTCCCATGTTCCAACTTGTGCCCGTTGCCCCTTGTCCGGTCATCAGGCACCGCTGAGAAGAGTCCGGCCCCATCCTCTTGACACACTGAGATGCAGACACGCTACAACCCCTCTGCCAACCCCCAGCAACCACAAACATCAGCCAAAGGATGGAGATTTTCAGAGTGCATCTTGCATGTGCACTTTAAGCTGCCTGAAGATCAGTGAGAAACCCAAACTCCAGCCCCCCCTCCACCCCCCATCTGTGTTTTGTCACTTAACTGTTCCATCTAATTAGTGGGAGTTTTGTGCCTGGCAACTCCGCTCCTAGCCTTGAGCCCATTATTTCAATCCTCTTCTGCTTTTAATTGGTTTGGGTAGCTCATTTTGGGTGCGCAGTTGAGTTTTGAAAGAAGCTGCTCAAAAAAAAAGGAAAAAGAAACTGTACTGTAGGGGTCTAGGCTGCAGACTGGAACCGTGTGGTGTATGAAGAGCAAACTGGACCCACCCCTGAGTCAACAGCTCTAGGCTTGCCATGTCCTGTGTCCTGGGTGTCCCATGACACCCAATCAACCTGCAAAAGCTGGATTTCAATATCTGGGTTTGGGGGTCAGTTCTCCGCACCCCCTGCCAGGCAGAGAAGCCCAGGGCAGAGGGCAGGAGTACGCAGCGATCCATGAGCGTGCTCTGTGCATTGCTGCACAGATGAGAACTAGAATAAAAGGGTGTCTTTAATAAAATATTCTGCTCCCTACTTACCAAAGTAGCACCTGAATATATGGGTAATTCCCCCGAGGTCTTCCCCTGCCTGCCCAGCACATAGCCTCGCTCCCGGCAGCACGCAGGGATGTTTAAGTGCTCTGTGTGTTTTCCCCACTTCATCATGGGGAAGGGAACAGAGGATGGAGTGCAGAAGGGTTTGCAACACATGGGGAAGGGGTATCCCCGCTCCTGTCCTTCTGCAGCACTTCTGACAAGTCTGCTTCTCATGTCACGCTCCATCAGGAGGAAATTGGGCTGCTTGGTTATGCATTTAGAGCTTATCTGGTTAGATCGAGCACTGTACGTTTATGCCTTACTGTTTTGAATTAGGACTTGGTAAACGTGGTTTACAGGAGGAGACTGGAGACTGATTTACCTTTATTGACCTTTGCCAGATTAGATTCTCTAGTGGTACAAGCAATAGACAAGTGCAGCTGATTTATAACATGCAAGGCTTTGGATCTTGATTTGCACCTAAATGAAAGAGTACTTCAAAATGACAAGCATCCCTGAGGACTAAATACTGCCTCTGAGCTGAACTTACCAGACATGCATAACACACACTCATCACTGCAAACCTGTGTCTGCACAAGACACACATGCACAGCTCAGAGTCCCACGCCAGGAAATAGCTGATAAATCACAACCTTTTTCTAGTATCTTTTTTATTTTCCTATTAAATTCCAGGAGCATCCCTGCTGCTTTGAATCCCTTTGGTACTATAACACACCTAAAAAAAAAAAAATAGGGGGAAAAGAAAAGAACAAGCATGTTCACAAAAATTTCTGGTCCTTGCACAGTGGGAAGGAAGGTAGGAGGACGCAGGAAAGGTAAGGAAGGCACAGATATCTAATGGATCAAGTATTTTCTCTTTAGTCCCTGTGACCAGCTTGCAAGGATGTATTAAAAAACAATCTGTCCACAGATTTGGGGCTATGGTGGATACACAGGGACTTTAGTTCTAGCACCACTAAAAAGCACCTCCAAAGAGCAACAAAACCAGAAGACCTGTTCAGCATAGCTGGTTACATAGTCCTGGTTTAGTTGCAGAGCACCTGGGAGCAATAAACACAAACAGCACTTTGCATTTCTCCATGCGTCAAATACTGCACGTTGTGTTCTTCTGTACAAACTGACAGAAACCAGCAGCTCCCCTCCGTTAATGAGAGCACCCATTACATCTCATTATCTGAGGTTCTGTTCCAGGTCCTGTTATGTTTACACTCAAAATACATCTTGCAGCAAAGAGCCTTTTGGGGGGGGGAAAAAAAAGGAAGAGAAACATAAATCCAATTAATCCCCCAAAGGGGCAGAAAGTTGGGGGATGCGCGTCAAGCCGAGGAAAATGGTTTTGAGCACTGGGCACGTAACGGTAGGTCACTTGCAGGGTCATTAACAGAGGATGCGCCACTTGTTACTCAATGACTGGCAAAGTACAGCGGCTGATCATGGCATCACGGACGGCCGTGGTCTGCTGTGTCTGGCATCACATCCTGAAGCACCCAAACAGCCAGGAGACTTCCGCAGGCCTTGGGTTCACCTCCCTGCTGCTGGCAGGGACCACAAGCCCAGCCCAAACAGTGCTTGTCAGGGCCCTGAGGTTCCTCTTGCTCTTTCTGTTGGCATGAGAAGATAGCTGGGGGTTTGTTTTGGGTTTCATGTTTATTTAAATTCTTCTTTTTTTTTTTATTTCTCCAGATGCTTCCTGGCACCACAGTGCTTTTGAGAAAGGTTTTGCCTCTTAATGAATTGTTTTGGTTGGGTGCCCATGGGACATTTCAGACAAGGGGTGGTGGATGACAACAGCTTTGCGTGGGAAAAGGAGAAGAGCAGAACAGTGGCACTAAAGCAGCTTCAATTATTCCCCATTTCCTGGGGACCAAGGAACAAATTGGTATCTTGGCAGACTGCTGGTCTGTCACCATCGAAGAGGGCAGAGCTCATCCCCAGAGGCAAATGGTCCAGGGGCTGAGGGGCTTGTAGACAGTGCAGAGGGTTCAGTACAGGCAGAAGTACAGTTGTCCTAGGACAGGGAGTGGTACAGGAGGTGTGAGAGGAGGCAGAGCATCGTGGGGTCTCGTGGCTGATGTTTCTGAGCCTTGTAGGAGGGGGTTGGACTGGCTGGTGGAGAGCAGGAGTGCAGGTTACAGGGCACCTGAAATGGCACAGGAAAGCAGAAAAACTCTATGGGAGGCAGCTGGAGACAGAGAGCTCTGTTTGTACAGTGCCTGGCAGGTCTGGGGCATGCATGACTGCAGCACAAAACCAGCAACAGCCCTTTAAAACCACAGAAATACTTTTCAAGGACTTCTGTAAACCCTAGAGTGCTCTTCAAGGATCTGCAAATGATGGCAAGTAAAAGCTGACTCATGTCACACTGCAACTTATGTCAAATTTCTAAAGGGGAATCACTGCTCAACTGGAAAAATCTACAAGGACTGACACCAAATCAGACTGGAAAACAGTGTGGCCAGTTTACAGGCTTCCCCTTCTCCTTTCTGCTAAGATTATCAGCACAGAGCAGCCTTTGCTTGCCCTCTCCTGTAATCTGACTTCCAGAGGATGCTCCTTCTAGTACAGACTGCCTGGCAGAACAACACTTCTGCTCCTGTCCCTGGAGTAATCATTTGCAACACATAAAACCCATTAAACACCTCCTCCAGACTGGCAGGTGCCAGCGAGTTGTTCATCCTCTCTTTCAAGGCTGCAGGGATCTCCATGGGAAGCGGGCTAAGGGAGGTCAGTCTGTGCTCTCTGCGCCTCTGAACACAAGGGACCAGAGGCCTTGCAGCTTTCTGCCAACACCCTGCCAGAGCTGAGCAGCAGCAGGAGTCCCCAGGCTGGCAGCTGCTGACAGTGATTTTAAACATGCACGTGAACATTCTCACTCCCTTGGCTCAAGCTGAGCAAACAGAGGACTGGTGCCTTCAGAAGAGAGGTGCACAATGACTCAGATGTTGAGGGGGAAATCTCTGCCAATATGTAAGCAAATGATGGATTGCTCCATCTGCCCAGATGTCCTTGTTACCCTGAGGAGGGACCAGTCCATCTACTCTATCACTGAGCTTTGTGGTATCTCTCCCCACAAAGGTCCTTTGGAGGCTGTTGGATTTGGGGTTGGGATATTAAGTGTTGCTAGAAGAAACCTACCCAGAATCCCAGGAGAACAGGCCTGAGAGACCTCACCCAGTCCCCCTAGTCCATCCTATACTTATGTCTTTCCCCATCTTTGCCAAACCAGTTCTTAAAAGACCTCCAGGAATGGATATGCCACAACGTCCCCAGACAACCCATTCCAGTGAGTCACTAATCATTACTGGTAGAAATGAGTGTCTAACCTGCTGCATTTAAGCCTATTACCTCTTGTCCCATTCATCACCAGGCTCTCCACTCCTTTCTACAAGTCTCTTCTGTACGTGAAGACTGTTCAGGTGTCCCACCACACACTCAGCAGCACCGCATTGATCAATTTCTTGGGCCCCAGCCCAGAACAAACACACTGACCTTATACGAACAGTCAACATGGTCATCTTTTCCTCCATTTGTCTCCAGCCTTCTTCCCCTGTCCATGTGTGCTGGTGTTCCTGTGGTGCCACCTCAGCTGGCTCTCTAGTGAATTCACCTTGTGGGGATGAGAAAGCAGCAGCTTTAAGAGGGGTTTGCACCATTGCACAGATAATCTTTAACCTGTCCCAAAAAATACAAGCAGAAAGTGCCGGCTCAAGTTACCTTCACTGAGGCTCAAACTTGCATTTTACCCTCCAGTTGGAGAGGTCTGAGCTCAGTTTCAGAGCTCTTCTCTCCCTACTCTACCTCTTCTCTACCTGCTGCTAGTTCCCTGTGATCGGATGGTTGCTCTTGGCTCTGGAGGACATAGAAATTGCAGAGGCTGCCTGTAGCAAAGAGCTAAATCCTGCTCCTGGGGTGACTCCATGGAAGACAAAGATTGGGGCACAAAGTTTTACCTGTTTCCGTAGGGAAGCAACTGTCTTCTCCAGTTCAGCCACAAGGGACTCGAGATTCTCTCTGGAGGAAGGGCTTGGAGAAGACACCTCATTTCTGGGGTCAGGGATAAAAAGTGAAAGGGATTATGCAAATGCCAGTTTCCTGGATGAGAGAATCATTCTGCCTTCTCCAACATCAGCCTCCAAGTAAGTATCAAACAGAAGGGCCCAAATCCCAGATTCACCTGCCAAGAGATGCCAACCAAACAGCCACTCAGCCCAGATATTTAAATACCAGAGTCAGGTTCTGCACTAAAGCGTTGGAGGACTTTGACAGAGCTCAGCATCTATCTAATGAAACACCCCTGACCTCCAGACCTCTGCAGAATTCCAATTTCAAAGGCCTGAATGGACTCAGTTCTTAAAAACTTTTCTTATGCTTCATAAAATGGAGGTAAAAGAAGTGGTGATACTACACCTGGGGAAGGCAGGCTTATGCTTGGCAGGGTTTTCTTCTGGGTAGCTGAAGCCAGGAGACCTCTTGCTTCGGAACCGTTGAGAAAGAGCCCTGAATTGCCCGCGTGTCTGACAGTCTTGGGAAGGAAAGGGAAGTCTGCAGTGAGCACTTGTGTTTAAAGCAGAACTATATGGTATGGATTGCAGGCAGCACAAGGTAGCGCTGCCCTCCTTCACCACCCACCCTTGACACATCTCTTATGCCAAAGGGGAGGAGTCAACAAAGGTGTGTAACAGGGCATGCATCATACATGGATTCCCATGTCTCAGCTGTACATCTGTACCCAGAATATAGCGCAGAGGGACCATGGCAGGATCTGTGGTTTAATGGCAGAGTTTTACAGACTCCCAAATGAATCTGTAAAGTGATACATGGTGGGAATCATCATGCCTACGTCTTGTTTCAGTGTTTTCCCCAGCATGAGCTATTGGCTGCTGCCAGAGAGAGAAGCCCTCAGCAAGGTCGACCTTCAGCCAGATTCAATGAAGCTAAAAGATTTCCTAGAGAGGCGGTCGATACCCTGAGCCTGTCAGTGTCTAAGAAGCATTTGGACAATGCCCTTAATTTGCTTTAACTTTTAGTCAGCCCTGAAGTGGTCAGGCTGTTGGACTAGATGATCATTGTAGGTCCCTTCCAACTGAAATATTCTATTCTATTCTATTCTCCCCTCCCCTCCCCTCCTCTTTGCATCTATTTGCTGACACATGGTTCTCATGGTGTAGCATGAAACCAGCTCCTGGCATTTCATATAAGCTGACAGAATGTGACGAGTGCCACCCAGAGCCATCCCCACGTCAGTCGCTGCTAGAGCAGCCTCCTTCCTTACCCTCACAACAGTCCTGCCATAAGCGGAGATCCACCGTGGGAATCTCTTCACAGCCAACCATGCCCTGAGGGTATGATGCCACCCGGAAGACATCTCTCTGGAGCTGCTGGATGTGGTCACTGTTGTCACAGATGACACGAGCAAGCGATGTCTGTCTGATCTGAGTCAGCTGTGCCGGTGTGAACACTCCAGGATTCTCATACCAAAATCTGCAGTGGGTTGTAATCACAGCATGACTCAGGAGCAGGAGAAGAGGGTGGTGAGTGAGGCTGGGAGAGGGAGAAGAGTTCCCCTACATCTGTATGGCAGCATTCACACCCCTCAAAAGGAGCTTTTATACTGGTGTCAGGTGGCTGCGAACACAGACTGCCCCTTTTCTGAACCCATGAACCCCATGAGCTGCTGGCCGGAGCTGCAGGGTGCCACCACCTGCAGGTACAGCCCCTTCCAGGGGAATCTCGAGGCTCAGACAGCTCTGCTGTAGCAGTCTGGGACATGGGTGAGCAATGCTGCTGCCCTAAGTGCATCACCAGGCAAAGACGTGTCTCATCCACACAAGCAGCAAATAGGAATTAGAAGGAAGCTTCTGCAGACATTTTCTAGCATTTTCAGGAGACATTGGGCACATCCTTAATGATGCCCAGTGTTCTGTAGTGAAATGAGAATTAAATTACATCAGAAAACGACACATTGACAGTAACTGTGGCAAGTCCTTTTGCAAACGCACTGGACAGAGGAGACTTTCTTGTATCGTAAGAAAATTAAAAATTACACATTCTGTTCCTCCCTGTAGGGAGAAAATCCCCCCAAACAGAATACTAAAGATTTTGGGTTAACTCCAATGATAATACCTATCTCCATCCCTCAGCCTTCTGAACTGCGTCGTTAACAGGCACATCAGCGTTGGTCCAACTCTGGTACCAGGGACAAGATCCTCCACCATCAGTGCTGGAAACAGGTCAATATTTTTGGTAGTTCCATATAAACTGCAGGATAACGGATATTAAAAAAGTTAAAAGACTATCAAAGAGTGGAGATAATATAAATATGATCCCATCATAGGAATTTGTATGCAAGGAACTCATCCGGACAGTATTTATAGTGGTTTTATCTAAAAGACAATAGGATAAAGGCCTGCCTTGGAAAGAGGCAGCCAGTGCAGACAGGATGCAGTTTAGTCTCACTGGAAAACAGCTCCAAGGCTCAATCTGCTCCCAGACTACACCACAGCAGGACCTGATGACATTCCACTGAGAACCAGACTGATCACTTGGATAGACCTCATTTGTCTTACCCCATTCTTAAACCACAGCTATCACCCTATCTTAACATCTGTGGGTAGCAGTATCTGGAAAGGTTATTTGATGGGTGTCCGGGGAGGAGCAGAAACTTTTCACTGACTGATCTCCAGTGATTTTGATGTTTCCAAAGCTAGGCTACAGTACCTCCTGAGCTTTTCCCTGATCTCCAAGTTCTTTATCTCATTTCTGAGGTCCTCAAACTCCTGTGCAGGTGAGAGGTTGCAGAAGACCCTGAAGTCATTGTAAGGTGGGATGCCATGGTCTCGCCCTCTCTGGATGTTGATAGCGGCCAAGTCCAGTGAGACGGAGTGTGCCATGGAGAAGAGTTTCTCCGTCAGCTCCATGTTGAGAAGTTCAGAGGCGACCCGCATTTTCCCAGGAACCCCAAACAGCCCACGGAGGAGGGGGTCGATCCCACCCTCCTGAGTGATCCTGAAAGGGGAGAAGAAGGCCTTGTGCAGGGGGATGTGGCCTTGGCGGATGGGCTGGAAGGTTTCATTCAGCCGGTACAGAATGGGGTTGATCAAGGTGTGCCCAAAGCGGAAGGCAGCAGTGGCAAAGGCGTTGAGAATCCCCGCATTGATGTTGGGGTTGTAGCCTTTGTACTCACCCAGCATCTTCATCCCAGCATCCCCAAGGACCTTGGGGAGCCACTGGGCATAGGTGATATGCTGCATCTGGGCACCCACAATCTTTCGTGCCTCATGATACAGGAGGTCTCCATCCCAGTGGGGATTGAGGGCTGACAGCTCCTTGGCAATGCGGTTGTGCTCCCTGAACCAAAGCGTGTGCATGGCCGTGAGACCCAGCTGCTCATTGGCACGGTGGTCTCCTGCCAGGAAGCATGGCACGGGGCTCTCATTCTCATCTCTCATGCACTCAGTGGGTGGCCCGACAGCAAAGGGAAGGAGATGCTTCCCTGAGCTGGGCACAATTTGTCCTTGCTTCAGCAGCCCATTTTGGCTGCTCAGATCCCGCAGCTCCCGCGATTCCTGCTCTGTGCTGCCATAAACATTGGAGGCATCAATGTAAGATGTCAAGTGGTTGATCTGCTCCCTGGCGTAGACAGAGTTCATCAGCAAGGAGGTCATCCCGCTGCCACACACGGGGCTTGAGCGGACAAAGAACATGCAGCGCCCGTTCCTCACGCGGGGGTCGTTGGCAGGGACCATGATGGAGAAACAAGGTGGGTCGTTGCTGCACACCTCACTGCAGGGTGCTCCATCTGAGAAGCGTGACATGCTAATGGCTGCCACCGTCTGGTCCATGTCATGGTCCAGAAACTGCCCCCACTGCATGAGCATGTGTGTGAACTGATCATCAGGGGTGATGGTCTCGGTCCCAACCATGGCAGTGGAGACGAGGCGTGGTAGAGGAAGGGGCAGGTCCCTGGCATCTTCTGCCAAGGAAAACCCCCGAGGGAGATTAAATCCATTCTGGTAAGCAGGTTTGAGGAGCCTCTGGAAGGCTGTGAGAGATGCACCCCACATCGGGTGCTGCAGGTTGTTGCAAGACCCATCATGGGTCCTGTACTTCTTATGGAAGCAGATATCCGAGCAGTTTGGTGTGCGGCGGTGGGCAGAGCAGCCTGACAGGTTGGCAATCATGTTCAGGTAGTGAGGGGACACCAAGTCATTGTACCGGTAGCCTGCAAAGGTAAAGGCAAAGCACCAGGTCAGACCACAGCTGCTGTAGCAATCCAGTTCCTGCCATCCCGTGTAAAGGCTCTGTGTGAAACCCGCTGCTGGGATTGTCAGGGTGGGCACGGGAAGGCCAGGTCTGTCACAGGTCTCACCTCTCGTGGTGTTGCTATGCAATTTATGGAAGGTTAAATGAAGCATGGCACCATACCAGGCCCACAGAGAAGAAAAGAAGGGGAAAAGAGCTTAGTATAAACTGCACAGAGGTGTAAAGCAGTAAATGTTGTGACTAGCAGACCAAACTGTGGAGGTGGTCTTGGCCTCCATCCTGGGTTTATTTTACATTTCTCTGGGTTATTACTGCAACCTCAAGCACCATCGACCATGCAAACCCTACGTGACGAGCAGCAGGGAAGCTGTGGGTGACTGCCAGGGCGCTACGCCATGCAAAAGCGCTGAATAATGCTGTGCGGATGCTGACAGGGCAACAAGGAGGAGAGGCTGGCAGTTCGACCAGCCCAGACGAGACCTGCAGCCTGGAGAGAGACTCCTCGCAGCATGGAATACATCCAGGCAGGCAAAAATATTTACAGGCCCCAAATGTACATGCCTGCTACATGATGACTCACATGTATAGGTAGAAACATACAGTGTATGGGAATTTCTGATGTATATAAAGGAAGTCCCAGCTAGCAAGTTTTGGAGTCCAGCTCCTGGATGCTTGGACCTTACTTGGTATTTTTGGTGTTGCATTGCTTTGTTGCTTGCTATCCTGCCTCAATAACAGGAGCCTGAGTGGCTGGAACCCATGAGTTTGTAGCTAAGAGGTCAAAATAGTAGAGAGACAGAGGAGTGATATCCGCCTTCCTCTGTTACAGCACCCAAATACTTCAGAGCTTTCAGTATTTTTCTCATTACCACTTGGAGGGCAGGAAACATCTCTGACCATGCTGCTGAGGGACTGAACCTCAGATCCACAAAGGTACTCCTTTGTGAGTTGGATGGCTAAATATTTTTGAAGATTAGGGCTTTCATAGCCAGTCAGGAATTCTTCAGCAAAATGGGGAAATGAGCCACTTTCTTGAGTACTGGGTTGGTATGGTAACCACAAGACCAGCCCTTCAGCTGTTATGAAAACCATGAGATGTAAGAGACCATTGCAACCCAGGCAACACATTTATTGACATACCCAAATTTGCACTTTTTAAACTTTCTCGATGATTACAGAATCACAGAATGGTAGGGGTTGGAAGGGACCTCGAGACACATTGTTGGTTTAATTTAACTCTATGCACAAAGTTAAGAAGGGAAATAAAATCTCTCCTACCTGTGACATTCATATCCACGATTAGACCTTGTTGTACATGTTCCTGAATCAGCTGCAAGGTCCTTTCAAAGATCTCACCTGCCCTTGCTGTTTCAAGGGTGTAGGGGTCCCGAGGGTAACGAAAGAGAGCCAGCAAGTCATTGGGTGTCTTGGGGCGTCTGTTTCAAGGAATTAGAAGTGATACAGGAACATTAACAAATAAATAGACTCTGTTCAGAGCAATGAGACTCTGCAGACAGCAGGAGTCAGGCTCTAAGTCTGGTCTGGTACTTGACCCCCAAAACTAGAGTATAAGAATGATGTGGCTTGCCTGCATATTGCAGATGATTAAAAAAAGGTTATTTTTACCCAGGAAAACACACATATTTAATTTCCTCAGCATCTCTGTTTTTTTCTGCTATATTAATTTATTTTTCACATTTCAACAGCTGAAACCCAGAGGTTTTGGGCTTAATACAAACTATCTATCTTTTCAATTAAAACATGTATTGGGGTGGAAGTGGAGGGAATTACCATTCACTCAGGAAGTAATTTCTCATTGATGAAATGCTTAGAATTATTATTTTATTATTTCTGTTCACACTACACAAAGTCAGTTGCATTTATAAAATTACCATGCTGATTATTTTTCTTTTCTATGCACTGTCTCTGGAGCCAACTCCAGCTGACAAAATGCACGTTGCAGATATAAGTGACACAAGAGGTGATATTCATGTATCAGGTACTTGTGTACCAGATTTCTCCAGCATCCCAAATGCCTGTTATGAAGCTCTATCATATCCCTACATCTACATAGTGCAGCTTCAACCTCCAGTACATGAAACAATACTGTAGCTTTCATTTGCAGATTGTCAACAATAAAAAGAGATTTGAGAAAGCTTCATTCAGTGTCTCTTATCTCTTTTCTGCTTTAAGTCTCAGATCATGGCGCTTCACACACTTACTTGCTAAACAGCTCGGTGCGTGTCGAATTGATGGCGTGGTCCACGCTGCTGATGGCTTCCCGTATCGACGTGGCTACAAATGTGTCACCGCTCCGACCAACATCCGTGGCTTTCCAAAGCAGAAAGAAAGAACAAAAAATTAATTTATTTTGATATTTGTCTTCCAAGCTCAAGAAAATCTGTGTATTGGCACAAGCCCCACAGTAACTGCACTGCAAGTTGAACTCTGTTTCCATTTGCAATGTAAACACCATGAAACTTTCTTTTTTAAAAAACAGATACTCTGAAGAAGAAATTAACTGCCTGAAAAAGAAGGTGACTTTTTCAGGAGATGGCTGTGGAACAGATATTCAGAGTTTGCTCCTGTACAGCTTTGCAAATAAATGCCTGTTTTGGTTGGTGGTTAAAATGGAAAAAGAAAATGTAAAAAATACACAGCAAGTTAACCCAAAAGAATGTATTTACTTCCCACAAAGGAAACTTCTAAAATTCATTAAATTCATTTGAATGTCTTGCTCATACATTTATTTTCCATTCGTGGAACACTTCTAATCCAGTTCAAATTTAGCATTAATACATCAGATACATCATTTTAAAACAAAAAAGAAAGCTGTTGTTTGAATACCTTCAGAAGTAAACACACGATTCTTAAAAATTACAACAAAATGCATTTTTTAAGCCAGGGCCTTTGTCACAGCTGAACAAACCAGTTCCCATTTTGCCACTGGCATATGCAATAGCCAGCTGGAAAATGAGGAACCAATCAAGAATAAATCACAGAAATTATCTTACAAATAATTTCAAGCAACAAAGAAATTTCAGATTATTCTCAGCTCCTTGCACACAATCCCTGTATAGAAAATGGTACTAAATTCACCTAATAAGCTACTCACTATTCATGCTGGTTATTCCTGCATGCTTGAGGAACAGCCCTCTACTTATATTTTTAACGTTATTTCTTGCCTCTGATTTTTTTTCTTCCCCTTGCCAGTTCTTCCTTACCCTCTAAGAAGTACAATTTCCACTCCTGACCTCTGGTTTGACTAGCAGAGGAGTGCTACTCCTCTTTATTCATTACAGCTTCCCTAATGCATGGAGCAGTAGCTTGAAAACAAGTGACTTATTTCCCATCCCCAAGGGACTGAGCAAACACTTAAAACCCTGTATTTGCAGCGACAACGTTGTTCTCCTTCTCCCTCCTCTGGCGTGCAAGGTTACAGTCAGACGACGACTCGTGATCGTGTTGGCACATTTTAATAAGTTTCGCCCTCCCAGCAGAGGCAGTAACTACACACGCGCCGACAGCTCGGCTTGCAGGAGGCGGTTTAAGACAACACCTTTGGCTTTGCAGGGAACAATTGCAGCTCAGCTGAGAAAACAGCGAGGAGCAGCTGGGAGGTGCATGGGGTTTCACAACTGAGCAACTCCGATCACGCCTGTGAGGGGCCTGTCTGCAAAGAAGCTAAAGAAATAACAGAATTATCTGTTGAAAGTGTAGAGGTCAACACAGCACAGCCTCTCCTTACACGAGAGCAAGAGAAGACTCCAGGGGACCACAGGAGATACCCTACCGGTGATGGTGAGCTGCATAGCGCTGGAGGTGAAGCCAAAAGGGTTTCTTGCTATGCACTCATATCTGCCCTGGTCAGCCACCCCGAGGTCTTGAATGGAAAGGGTCCCGTCTTGGCTTATGTGGAACTTGCCACTCTCTGTGATCTGGATACCCTCCTGTTGCACCATCAAAAGACAGAAAATGTGTCAGGGTATGGAAAGCTTTCCATCAGCCCAGCCTTCAGCCTATTCAGCAATCCCACACATGGGTGCAGTGAACTAATGTGGCCAGCAGATGTTAGCATTGCTCTTCCAAAGAAACCAGAAAGCCATCCAAGGACATCTGCTCCCGCCTGGACCTGCTGCAAAGATCTTGCTCAGCTCCTTCATCCTGGGCCACCTCCAGGCACTCACTGCAGGGCACAGACGGATGTGCATTTCTCTGCACTTCTTACAGACAGGCTGGGTGGAGCTAGTGCTGTACCCTGATGGTGTCACACAAGTTTCATGGCACATAAATAAGCCTAAAAGTCTTCAGTTTTGGGACGACCTGAAACTGATGGATTTTTGCTGGCCTTGAACTACAGATACCACCTTTTGCTGGCTGTGGGCAGCACTGTTGATCAAAGTGCTGTGAGCGGCAGCTCACTCAAACCCCACCTCTCACCCTGGGTGGTGGCTTCAGGTTTTACTTTTTTATTCTCCTGTTTCTCAACATCTTTCTGTTGCCCTACCCCAATCTAATGCTTACTGTGCTGCCCTCCCAGGCTCTTTTCTTCTGTTCCCACTGTTGGCTGGAGCCCAAGGCAAGCTGCAAAGTCACCGCCCATGAGACCTCTGCAGGGTAACTGAGGCTAAAGCATTTTCCCCTCTAATTTGTTCTGTGCCTGACTGTGCTCAAAGGAAGGGCAGGTCCCAGTGAAGGTCACAGGTGTTGTACTATGGCACAGCAGGAAGAAGTCTGAAGAGCTTCATCTAATGAATTCTTGAAAAGAGCAGCCAGGCTGCAGTGTGATTGTGAGGGATCATGGCTTTTCCCCATCAAAGCTGGAGCCAGCCAGCATCATCTAGTTCTACCAGTGTGAATCCTGGAAATAAGGACAAACTACTTAGGAAAAAATCCATTTTCAGTTTTTTCCAGGAATAGTCAATCAAGCATTTCTAGCATCCTGGAAGGTCACTGGCTTCAAGTTACTTGTTTGGAAGGAAGAACAAGAGAAAACAGGAATGCGCGTTGCTCGAAGCGAGCCTGAGAAAGAGCAACATTCTTTTAGACCATTAAAAACCCCAAATCAGTGGAAATGTTGGTCCTTAAATTTTCATCAAACCCAATTTCTTCCATGTGTATTGCACAAACTGGTTTAGCTAGTTGAGCTGGGAGAGGTGTTTAACAAGAGAGTTGTTTAATGCCCCCCCAGAGGAGCCATCCTGCTTCCCAGTGTCCGTTGAGTACATGGTGTCATCCCTTACTTTGACCCAGGTTATGGTGGGCCGTGGATCTCCTTGGGCGGTGCAGGTAATGGCAACGTCCTGGCCTGTCTCTGCCACCACGTCTTGGGGGGGATGAAGGAACACGGGTATCACTGTGCAACATGGGGAAAAAAGTCACAAGTGCAAGAAATGCATCAAGAAAAATGGAGAAATCTGCATGCAAAACATCTCAGCATGGGCAAACCAGAGCCGCTAGGCTCCTGCTGTTGCAAGGGCTCTTCAAAGAGGTGTCAGTTTACCCATGCTCTCTGTCTCTCTACCAAGTCCTCTGTAATTTAAGTTTATTATTTTCTGCTCCTGTGTGTGTCTACTTGGGGCAATTACATAGGAATGTGCTGGTTCTCTGTCATTTTAAATTGTTAATTTAAAGGCTTTCTAGAAAAGATGTTCTAGCTGAAACAGGGATTGTGAATTGATTCAGGAATTATCGGATGATGCTCTCTGGCAAGTGTTAATCAGTTCAGATTAACTAATTATATTGATCTTGCTGGTCTTAAAATATTCTGTGAATTCTGCGCTTGAAGCATCACTAATTTCCTGTTTCTAGATAGTTTCCTTCCCTCCAGTCTACCATCAGTAAAATTCTGCCATGTTTGTGAACAAGCAGGGATGTATGCTTGTTCAGAATGATTATTTATATGGGAACAAAAAAAGAAAATAAAAACATGAAAGCATTCCTGTGTGAATTGTGTTTTACAGAGGCTTAATTTTAGAATACCTATATTTAGGTTGAACCTATGACCTGGTAGTTAATGTTTAAGACAAACCTATCTAGAGCCAGAGTTAAATCTTCCTGAGAAGAAATCAGGTTTTTTTTTCAGGATATTTCATTTAAAAAAGAATCTTAAATTCATTCTGTAGGAAAGCCAAAATTTAAAAATAGTAAAAAAAAATATTAAGAATTTATTTAATACAATTTTTTTTGTAAATTCTCATACAAAACCCCTTTGTTTCCTTTCCTTTACCAAAATCATTTTCTTAATAACAACACCCAAACACATTGAAAGGCCCCATTTTTCACTCAAACTGCCAGCTACCAGAGCTCATCTGATGGGCATTAAAGGTCATTTCTAATCACATAACCCTGCCCTAGTGGTTATTTGTGCAGACACCAACCAATACCATCCCATTCCCTGGCCACACCAGATGAGTTTCATTCCCACGGTTATACTTTTTCTAGTCTACCAGATGAATTTTCAAGGAAAACTGAAGCAGCTTCTTCCAATTTACAAATCTTGGCACTCTGGAAACCTCTTTAAAGTTTCCCACCAACTGATGGAGCTCTCAGGGCTACATGTCTGCTCCCAGGCAAAAGCAATATCCCATCCCCTAGGAACCAGGGCAATTCCTGCCTTGTCAGAGAGTGTGTTATTTACCATAACGTTAACTTAATAAACCCATTTGCCAGCCCTTATTTCCTACAGCCTCACCAGCTTACCTCGTGGGGTCACCGACAGCTGTACTGGGAGGGTCCTCACTCCAATGGCACTGATGGCATGGCATTCATACTGGCCTTGGTCATGCAAAGCAACCCTCATCACTCGCAGGGTACCCGTAGAGAGGATGCTGTGCCTCCGGTCATTCGGCAGTGGCCCACCTGGTCAAACAAGCAGTGCAAGTTAATTGTCTGGGAGATTTCTTTTCCCATCTCTGGAGGTATCCATGTCACAGTTAAAAATTTAATTTCCTTCCCAACATGACATCAGCCACCCTGAAATACCATCTTCATCTTGCTAAGTGAGGAACAAGACGGATGCTGCTCTACCCACACCCAGGATCATGATTGAGTTGTCTTATCTAAGCAACTGGAAGGGAGATGGTACCATTTTTCTTTCCTCATCAGCCTTTTCTAATTGCAAGCTGCAGATTTACTGATACCTGATGGATAGCAAATCTGTGTTCAATTATCCAAACTGGCTGTTAAATCAAATGAATGTAAGCATTTAACATTGTCTTCTTCAATTTGGTATATTGACTTTCTTTGGTTTGGAAACTGTGTTGTTTCAATATTTCCTCTATTTAAGGAGAAAAGTTCAAAATGAAAATGCTTTACCAAACCCCAAAATTATTAGAACTTCTCAGTTTAGCAACTTTTTTTTTAATATTCCATTTTCCTCCAAATAAAGGCTCTATTTGTTCATCCCAAATACCAAAAGGAATCTGAATCCTCCCCACACCATCAAAAGTGGCTTTGAGAATGAGCGATGCTCCATCACTTTTCCTCCTCTTGTCTTGTTCTGCGAAACCACTGTAAAGCCTGGTTGATCTTTGGATTGCTGAGTGACATAGCAAACCTGGATACAAAGCAGTTATTAACTTTGCTTCTTGTCACTGTGCTCCTTTCCACATTTCTAAGAGATATCTTCTGAAATCTGTGCAGTAGAGGAAAACAGGTTAAAGGAGATGGAGAACATGCTGGTGGAGGCGAATTTCAGCTGGTCCTAACTCCACATCAGGGCTATTGCTGTGAAAGCTGGAATACAATAGCCATGAATTCTCCACAGCACTAAACCATTAATTATGGCTTGTGAAGCATAAGGAAAAGTTGGAGGGCCTCTGGGCCAAGCATTATTGGCTTCTGTCCCAGAAAGTGCTGGATGGGATCAGCTCAGTGGAGCCAGCGCTAACAATCATCTGAGACTTTAAAAGTTCACCACCACCTGTCGGCCCAAAGAGGTTTTTCCTAAGCTAAAAGAAACCTCAGAGGTGTGTCAGCAGTGAGTGATGCTCTCCTGCAACGCGCTCCCCAGGAGGAGCAAATCAATGACAATGATGGAGATCTGGTACACGGTGCTACCCACCGGCTTGGGAGTATCCAGACCCTGCCTTTCCAAAGGAGGTAGGAAGCCACCACAGGAGGAAGTTTGAGGCTTCCATGGGTTTCATGCTGATGAAAAACAGCACGCTCCTTCCAACATGATGATTTAGTGTGTCAAAGACCTAATAGGCTCCTTCCCCAGTGTTTAACATCATCCTTGGTGATCTACAACGTACCTCCTAGTGTGACTAGGTCTGCACTGATCACCATCTGTCCTGTGTCACTACTACAAGGCATCGCCCTGGACCAGCAGCTTGGCTGTTCTCACCCACACCCTGTGGACGGTGGCATGGAAGAGAAAGAAATCACGAGTGAAGTAAGGCAGTACCTGCCCTCGTCCAGGCAATCACAGGTGGAGGGTGACCCTCGGCAGAGCAGGGGAAATCCACGCTTTGTCCCTCAGTTACTGTCTGATCAGTGGGGATGAGGAGAAACCTGGGAGAATCTGGAAAGGAAAGAAATGACTGAGCAGCAGGAAAAACTCAGGCAGCAAGCTTGACTTAATTCTCAGTTCATGGGAGCAGAACCAGTCACAGGGCTTGAATACAGTCTCCTGACTGAGCACTTTATCCCAGAAACGTCATCAGCCTGCAACTCCTCACCTTGCACTATGATCCTTGCTGTCGCCTGGATGGATCCCTCAGTGTTGCTGGCATTGCAGTTGTACTGCCCCTGGTCTGAGAAGGTGACATTCTGAATGAAGAGTCCTCCAGAGCTGGTGATAGCAAAACGGGAATCCTGTGGTAAAGGAGAGCCTGTGCCATGGGTCCAGCTGATACGAGGGTGGGGGTGCCCAGAGACCCCACACTCCAAGGTGACGCTTTCCCCAATCAGCACTTCAGTGTTCTGCGGCTGGATCACA
>VZTV01040734.1:0-21384 GCA_013400875.1 Anhinga rufa | reverse complement strand
CCCCCGCCCCCCCTTCTAAATAAAGAATTTTAAACTTAGATTCCCAGACTAATTAGAAAGAAACACAAATCCCATGTAGCTCAATAATCCAGGATCTGGCTTCTCTGGTGGAAATCTGATAATCCTATGGGAAAAGCAGTGCTCTCCTATAGCAGATCTCCAGTTTGATTAAGAGCTTTCAGAATGAAATTATGCCTCAAAGACCGATGACTCAAAGACGGATATTACTTCTCATCTGCAATTAAATCGCTATTGCCCCCTTCTTCCGCGCCCCGCCCCGCTGGAGGCCGACCGCCGGTGTCGGGAGGCGAAGCCTGCAGCCCCACACATGTGCTGCGTGCCCACAGCACACACGTGCGCCCACCGCGCCTACGTGACCGGTAACGGCCGCCGCTCACTCACGCTCTTCTCGGGACGTCGGCGGGAGCCGGCCGCGCCGGGAAGCGCGACCCCCCCGCCGCGGGAGCGCCGGGGTCCACACGCAACGGCGCGACCCGCGCGGCACACAGCGCCCGCCCGCCCGCACTCNCCCGGGTGGGGCCCGGGGCGGGAGGGGCAGCCGCGCCCTCCCGGCCTCGCTGCGGGGGCCGAGCCTCACCCCAGGCAGCGCCCTCCGAGCCCCGGATCCCGGGCGTGGCACTGGAGGGGAGCTCCAATAGAGCGAGCGCTGTGAGGTTGCTCTGGTGCGTGTGTCTAGCTCGGTCCTCACCCAGGCTTTTTTTTTTCCATAATCACGAGAGCTCACGACTTACTGCATGGAATGATAAAATCAGATTCTCAAATGATCGCAGCATTCCCGAAGCTGAGACTTCAAGAAATGTACTCACTGCAGGAGACACGCAGGAAAACCTCAGGAGCTCGCTCCACGCTGGCAGACTCTCCATACGCTCTCTCTGGCAGGCATAAACGCCTATGAAAATAAAAGACTTGCCAAAAATACAAAATAAAATTAATGACCAGTTGGTAGAAATCTTCACTTGCTTTTCTTGCTAGTGCTTTCTTTAAAGTGATAAACTAGAATGTGAAAATAAATTGTGGAGGAGGAAGAACTGAAGGTTTATCAGAGATGGATACTGTGCTGCTGGGGGGAGACCAGGCTCTGGGACACAAGGGGCATGGAGGGAGGGACCTTTGGTGTGGAGCTGGAACGAGGATGCTGTAGGAAGTAGAAGTGAGCAGCACCTGCCTGCATGGCTGTGGGGCAGGAAAGCCGGCACACAAGAGGGAAGGTGAGCTGGGAGGGAACCAAACGAGGCAGAACAGAGAAGGTCAGACTGTCTGAAGGAGTTGTCCTGACATCAGAGGACAAGGCAGTTCTGTGTAAGGACTCTGCCAGTTCTGAAACACTGTATGAGGCAAGCAAGTCAACATTTTGAAGACAAATCCTGCTGAGACCCAAAAAACCCAGCACAGAAGATTCAAATCTTTGTGGCAATAACTCCCATGACTGCAAAATTACTTGCCGGGACACGGAAGTACCAGGGGTCTCCCAGGACCTATCTCACAGATTGCTCAGTGCTGTGGGCTTGTTTGGAACCACCGTTCTGAAGCAGCTCCAGGCAGCATTTCCATTAGCAGAGTGCAGTTTCAATGCATTGAATGGTGTATTATTCACTCTTTGAAGAAAAATTGTAAGGAGAAAATTATGGAGCGAGGAAAACAGCACAGACTGTCCTTGGAGCTTTTTGTAACAATGCCCTCTTTGAAATAATATAAAGGAGCAAATCAAACCTAATCAAAGAAACAAAAAAAGCCTATCTGTAAATTGTTCAAATACTTTAAAGCAAAAGCAAAGACAGAGACTAACTCTCTTTAAGGCTATTGCACATTTCCATTTGGGAAGCAGCAGGGTAGGAACATACAGATATTGGCCACTGACACCTCAAGCTGCACCTGCCACATCCGATAGACAAGTCTTAATTAAGCGACTGACAGGACAAAATGCAGTGTTCAGCCCCAGGAATGCAGCCTGGAAGAAAGCAAGCAGCTCTCCTGGGCCCCAGCACAATCTGCCAAGGCCTTGGGTGGGCAGTTTCTTTCTGATAGCTGATACAAAGGCAGGAAATTGTTGTCAGAGCACAACAAATGGCCATGTCATTGATCTTTCAAAACCCAGGGGCTGCAGCACACACTCTTGAGCGCTTGCTAGAACCTTTGTTACTTGTTATTTAACCACACACAAATGTCTGCCACCCACTCTCCTCCCCATTATGTGCCAGCTTGTGTTGGGCATGTATACTAGTTTGTTGCTAATAATTACAATTCCACAAAGTAAGGAGCAACTAGAGAGGGACCCACAACTCTGTCAAGCCAAATGTTGTCTATTCTTATATGCCTTCCCAGACAATGCTGTTCCTCCTTTGCCTCCTACAGTGCACAGACTCTTATAGTGAAATCGTTGTCTAGTCACAATCCATAATACTGATGTTTCTTTTTCTTACTTTGGATGCAAAGAGTTAACAGCATTTTTGTTTAAAGAATGTAAATGATTGTTGCCAATGCTCTGAGGTGTGGAGGTGGTGAAATGAATGCATAGCAACACATACTCTGCAAACACAAATACAGCTGGTGAAAAGATTAATCAAGCAAGGGCAGGAAGTAAGAACATTTGTCACAGAAAAAAATGGCTACGTAGAGCTAAAAAACAGAGTGATGGACACACAATGGGGTAAGAATAAAAGACTGGAGTCAGGACTGATAAGCCTTATTCTCTCTGCTGCAGCCTACCCCGTCATACGGTCCTTTCAGATGCTGAACAGGGCTGTAGGAGCAACACTGTGATAATACGGGATGTGATAGAAGACTGATAAAAGTGTCTTAGTTGGGATAGATGGGATTAAATCTAAGCCATGTTCTAGACCTGCTTGGAAGCTCTCTTCCAGTTGATCCAACTATAAATGAGTATCTGAACTAGATGTATGTGGCTATTCTGTTCCCAGTAGGCTATGCTCAGTATAAGACTGGAAGGAGGCTTGTGAGAGCTAAAAGTGGTTTCACCCTATCTAACTACACTTGCATTTGGAGCCTTGCTGAGGGCTTGACCAGCTCTGAAGACATCAGAGAAACCAGGCAAAACTGGAACCAGTTTTCCGAATGGTACATCCCATCATGGGCTGATGAAGGATGGGTTTAGAAATATTCTGCTTGCTCTTACTAGTCCAGGTTATTTTCCAGTGCTGGATGGGATCCTCAGTGGAGCATTCCCCCAAACATTTTTATTCTTTTAATTCCTTTCAACTTAATAACACGTACACAGAGTCCTTTAGAGATCTTGTGTTCACAGAATCTTTACTTCCTCACCCCACGTGGTCAAGGGACCTCGGGTTTCCAGCGGTCCCTGTGCAAGTGTTGCAAGACTGCATAGCTTCTAAGATAAAGGTGCACTCTGGCCAGCATGGCTCAGAGCATAATATATTCAGGCAAGTCTAGGGAGACTATCGCATAAAATTCCCATTTCCACTTGAATAGATCATATTGCTGAGTAAAGTAAATTGGCTAGGAAGCCAATAACAAGGGGCTGCAGTAAAATTTAAAACCTATTGAAGAAATATATGGACCTGTGTACAGGTCTGTGAAAAATAACAAAGGTAATAGAAGTGAATGATGAAGCAAAGCTAAGCTTTTATATAAAGTACAAAAGAAAAAAGTGATATAATTTTTTTTTCTTAGTATAAGTATTCTGAGGATAGCAACCAAATATTTGGACAACTCACTATGAAAAAGAAGTATCTAGAATTTCTGTGTGTCTAAAACACATTACTGTCAAAGATCTATTGATTTATAAAGTAAAAGTAGATAGGAAAGCAATTTAGTTCTACTTTGGTTTCTCCACTAATGCACATACATTGTGCATTAATAAAAGACACAATAAGTAAATAAATTTACAGAGGGATGAAGAAACCGTAGATGTGTGATATAATGTACCAGAATTGTCAAGTGGGGGTGAAATCCTTGCTAAAGTCTTCTGCTTCCCATGCCTGAGTATGTGAAATCATGGTTTGGCTAGCTAGAGCTCCTGAGCAAGAACAAAAGAAGTCACTCCTCAGTCTTAGAGCAAAGGGTCATCTGGAGGAGCAGGGGTGGAAGAGTGGGCTGTTCACCATTTGGAAAACATGGTTATTACAGCCCAGTTTTTTGGGTCAGCTTGTCTGGACATCTTTAGCTATGTGCAAAGAGACTCTGCAAGTAGGAGAAATGCAACTTAGAAGTATAAATCAATTACTAATGAGCTAACAGACATGAAGAACAGATAGGACTTAACGAACTGTCAGGCTGAGGTCTGCTCCCCAGCTTGGCACCCGCGGAGCCTTTGCTGGCCTCAGGGGCACTGGGAGGGGAAGGGCCAGGTCTGGGTGTCACAGAGCTGCTGACCCCCTCCCACTTTGCTCACACCAGTGACTCAAGCTGGAGATCTGACTGACCCTGAGGAGCCCAGGCTTTGCTGTTTATCCTGACCAGCCTCCCTGCTTTACTCCTTCAGGAGCTCATACTCAGCCATTTTCCTTCCTGAATCCTTGAGCGACTGACCACCCCTGTCTCAACACCCCTACCCTTGACTGTACCTTTATTTTTCTGGCATCCCACTGACTTTCTCATAGCTCTTTCTCAGCAGTCTCAGCTTAGGTTGCACAGTGGAACATACCCGAGCTGGCCCTGCTGTGTCTGCAGCAGACTGGCTGCCTATTGCCAGGCACCCGGACACCGCTCTAAGGGTCTAAGCTGTTGGACACTGGGGTGGTGTATATGACTCCTGCTTCCCTGCATGCCTCCATAAGGCTGAGCACTGGATCTGTGCAGCATCCTCTGAAGGAGCCATGGCAGAGCCCAAACACCTCCTCCCTGACGTGGGCTTGGGGCTGCCACACTTTCCCACAGGTGCCTGCCCACTGATGGGGAAATACCGGCACTGTGCTGTCTGTCACACTGCAAGAGCCAAAGTCTCCATTCGTTTCAGACCACAGCTACACCTGGGACATTAAGGACACATTTCTCCCTGGGTCAGCCCACAGATCTGAGGCTGCAGCCCTGAATGCTCTGTGGCTGCTGAGTGACAGACATCACACGCACCACTGATTCCTGTCATTGCCTTTTCCAGGCACTTTTCTGGATGGTTATTCTCATCACCTTCCTGCACACTTACATGGAAAGACAGTGATTCACCCCCAGTAATCACACATTAGATCTGGGAGTTGTAGTCCACCAGATGTCCAGCCCGGACTGCAAAATACTGACTATGAAATGGAGGAATGTAAAGGAAAAGTGAGATGATAGACTACCCTGCAGGGAAGCCTACCTGAAAATCAGAGGCTGCTTAGGGGAGAAATAAAGAAATCACCAAGGAGGTTTTAAGCAAGGGATTTAAGGACAGAGGATAGTGCAGAAAAAAGGGAGTGCAATGTAATATGAGGAAACAATAGATTGTCCCATAAACTGGTGATTTTTCTTAATGCTGGACGTGGAAACAAAAATTACTCATGGCTGTTGCAGTACACATAAAACTATGGGTGAAAGAAGAAAGTGAAGGCTGCAGTTTCTGACAAGACAAGGACACACGGCCCTCAGTGAAATATATATTGCTGGTGACAGAATGAGGTTTTATAGAAATTATCAGGAATAGTAGACAGAGATTCTATATTATCAGCTGTGTTGAAGAGTATCTTCAACAACAACGAATATGTGTTCACATTAGAGAAGTAATGCTGATAATTTATGGAATGAGCCTGTATTAAAAAGACAAAATATAAAAAAAATAATAAAACCTTCTTTGCTTGGTACTGCTTTATGTCCACATGTTTCAAAGTACATTAAAAAGCTGAAATTATTCTCATTTTAAAGGCGAAGAAGCTGAAACACGGGGAGCTTGTGTAATTTGTTACAGACAACAAGTGTTAGCACTAAAATAAAAGAACCAAAATTAAGATGAAAGAATAGGAGCTTGAGCTGTGTTTCTCATGCCACCCCTATTAGCCAACTGAAATGGTCATACCCAACTGGGGGTGAGCTGTTGGCATGAGGGATGAGAGCCATGGAGCTATATTAAGCTCGTAAGTCATAACATCAGAGTAGGATATGCCAGGAAGGTATCTCAGTGGGGTTTCAGAACAGTGCTAAGATCCATGCAGACTGCTGATGGTGGCATATGTATCTAAATTAGTAACCAGAACAGCCCAGATTCAAGAGGGCACAAAGCAGAGCTTTCCTCCTCTTTCTCTTCCTCTCTCACCCAGTCCCTTAAGCTGAGTATCATGCTGAATTTATGTGTGGAGCAAAGCCTTGCCCATGTGTCTAGTCCTGGCCTCATTACGATCACTATAGCATTTTTGTAATCGGCTTTAAACAGACCAGGATTTTGCATTGTCCTTTCCCATCTCCTAGTAGTAATGAGTTTCCTTACAGAATGTTTTCTGCAAGGAATGGAAAAAAATGGTGGGATACAACAGCCTAAAACCTGAGGTAGATGAACAAAAGGGGAAATGTAAGACTAATTATAGTAATACAGGCCCTGACAGATCTGGTAAACTCTCCCAAAGGGCAACATTTCTTGTTCAAATATTGAAAAACAGTTTGAATGAAGTACTAGAAAATGAAGTACAAGGACCAATCCTTCATAGGGCCATGTAAATGAGCTAGACCATCTATCTAGGCATTTTCTTCTCCAGAGTTGAATGCTAAGATTTGATCCTGTTTGTTTTCCAAGGTGGTGTGATCAGAGTGAAACTAGAAGGAAAAATATTTCATCTTATTCAACAGTCAAACCTTTAAAGTCCAGCCTATCCCCTGAATTTTGAGAATGCAACCTGAGGTTTTTAAACAAGACCTCTATTGATATCAGTGGCAGTCGTTGCAGACCAAACACCCGCAGAGCAGTAAACATTTAATTAATCGGATATGGTTAAGGATGTTAACCTTCTTCTTGTCACGTAGCTACGATTCATATTCCTAAGGGCTTCCTATTTGCTGTCCTCCTTTGATAGCCTTGGAGGAAGGAGTAACACCTCTTCTTAAGGCTGAGCTTAACAGAGATATCTGGAATCAATAGAGGAAAATAAGACCAGGCCCCTGATGGTTTTGTTTTTCTATAGTTAGGAGGCATGGAAGGAAATATGATGTCATCCTCTATGTTAAACCAACTCTCCTGTAGCTTTTAATTGCAGTGTGTTTTGAAGCCATGAATTCAAATAAGGAGAGCAAACTGCGTTGGCTCTTTTACAAACAGAAGTCTTAGAGAGTCACATGCTGCTAAAGAAAATGTTTTACGGTTTTCTGCTCTTGACACATCAGAGTCATTTTTATCTGGTTACTATGTTATGCATGCAACAGAACTGCAATGATAGTAAAATCTGTGCCATGCAGACAGGACTGTGGGCACAGGATGAAAAAAAGCAGTCTCTTACTTGAGCAGTTGAAGAGTTCATAATACATTATTTATGGGGAATCAATATCTGTTTGAAATAACTACATATATCTGTCTATCTATTCATTCAAGAAAGCAAAGAGGTCTCTATCACACTGTTGGTGAAAAACAGAAAGCAGGACCATAGAGGCCTTAGTTTACATTGACTAATTATCAACAGTTCCTCTGGTAACATCTGGGAAGCCACCACAGATGGGTTGGGTTTTGGAGGAAGGTTGGCTTTTGAAAAAGAGAAGGTGATTTTAACCTGTTGCAGACTTCATTCCTGGGCAAGCAGGTCTCCATCACACAGCCCTGAATATTCTTTCCATTGTGATGGGGATTTCAGTGCAAGAGACAATGACACGTAACAGGCTTTTTGGTGAGAAATGCCTTAATATGAGGCCTCCCTGAGTGCAATCAAAACAGGAGTGTTGATGTGGAGGATGGCAGGACACCTACCTAGCCCAGGAGAGGACTGCAGTGATCCAAATGGCCATAGGGGAGTCCCTGAGCTGAGGGGACAGAGCAGCGAGGCTCAGTGGGCAGCTTGTGGGCACGGAGTGTTCCCTGCCAGTATGTGCCTTCTGCTGGATGAGGGTCATCTGGAGGTGGGTGAGCAAGGGAGGAGAATTTACTCTTTACTGTGTACTAAATGTATCACCATTTTGTCTTTCCCTGAATAAAGATTTATTTGCTTGCATGCTTTCTCAAGAGTCCTCCTGAGTGGGGAAATCAGACCTAGTGAGGGCATGTGGGTTTCTGGCACTTATTAGGTAGGGATTTAAACTTGGTTTAATCATTTGTCTCAAGACATGTGAAGTACATTAATGCTACTGTTTCTGTTCTCATTAACCACCTGGCTGAGGGTTATATGTAGACATTATATTAAGGTAATATGAATTTTTTTGTTATTCTTACTTCTGAGGCATCCATGTGTGCATACACGCACACACACACACACGCACACACAAAACATATGCACACACAAATAGTTGTATGGAGATTTTCATGGGAAGTGGGAGGTTTGGAGGTGAATCTCAACTGCTTTTACTCCAAGTGACACACTCTCTCCCCCGCACAATACTATACATAAAATGAACCATAGAGAGCTATTTTCCAAAGCAGACGGAAATGCTGTATTTTGAGGTGGGTAGCTGCATTTCAAAGCCAGAAATCTGCAGGAAAGACATTTGTACAGTGCCATCTGGACAAGTTTTTAATTAACGTGGAAAATAAAAAATGAATGGAGACGAACAGTTTCTTCATGTTCAAAGGCATAATCCTGCAGGGGAAAAATACCCATGGTTATACTTCCAAAGGATTAGGGAAGAGCATCTACCATGGATTTATAAAGATAAATTCAGACTGAAAAAGGAATATTTTAAACATTTTTGGTTAGTTTTATTAATGGATTTATTTTATTAATTTAGAATAATTCTGTTTTCTTTAAGCAGAGATAGCAAGAAAGGATGACAGCAGATGAAGAAAAACTTGTGTGTATTCTGAATGATGGATTCTTTCCACCTAATCAAGTAATAAGAATAATTTTTGAGGAGGAAACAAGGAGATGAGTATCGCTCTGTTTTGGTACACATAATATAGGAGTTTAGCTATCTGTCCATTTACAATGTGATCACCCTTTTTGCTACCTGAGCATCAGAAGGTAATAAAACATGTGATTACACTGGAGACTGAGTTTTCTGCCTGTCTTCTGAAGTGTTGACATAGAAATTGTGTGAGGACTATTTGAATTGCATTGCTTTTCAATCTTTGAGAAATATTGTCACTTTTTAACTACTGATCTGCTGCTTCATCTGGTTTTCTTGTGATATTTTTAAACCATCAGCATTTACATCCCTATTTTTGGATGACAGGAGAAATCAAAGGATACTTGTGACCATGAAAGATTTTATTCAGTTTATCTCAGAACAGATATATCCTTATATATCCTTCTTGTCTGCTGAAGCTTATATCATGAGTTTCAATCTGAGAGGGTGTTTTTACATCCTGGAACAAAGTCTTGTGGTTTTGTCCATTGCTACAAATCTTTTTTCCTTCCTCACATGGATTCTGTGACACTTTTACTAATGTTTTAATAGATGTTGAGATCTTGGAATAAAAAGACAACTCATCATTAAACAGAAATTATACACTTTTTATGCTGGAGGAGGAACAAGCAAACAGTAACTCTGCAAGTGTGAAACCAAAGGCGGAGGGAACATATGTCTCCCATTGGGAACAGAGCTAACTGATTCAATGTGAGTAAAGGATGCTAACATTGCTGCATGAGGCAACATCTGGGCTTAAAGTGAATCACTCCCCAAACTGGCCAGAAGCTGGAGCAGGGGAAGAAAAGGTTATGGCTGTGATATTTAGGTTATTATGAAGTTACTTGTTTACTCTGCACTAACACCATTTGCTAAATAACATCTAAAAGGCTAAATTTAGGAAATGTACTTCAGGCATCAAGGCAATGAGTATTCAGAAGAAAATTTAATTTTATTCCTAACATTATTCAAGTTTGAAAATGACATTGTGTCTATTTAGCATGTTAAAAGCCATGAAATGTAGTCTATAGATTAGTGCAAGATGTTTCTGTGGCCTCCAGATGTTTCTCCCTCCTGGGGTATCTTCATTCTGTGCAGACAGCTAAGACTGTCTTCTTTTTCTTGCTCCAAATTTCTGATTAGGTATTTCTAAGTCTGGATTTTTCCCTGACTTGCTCTAACACTCAACATCAAAAGTAATCTGTTTCACTGCAATTATTCAAGTGGATCCAATGGAGTCAGGCTTGGAATTCATTTGACTAAATGTGGAGCTATGCAACATAGATGCCTACATTTGAACCAGTTGTCTTGGCTACCATTGTAATTGGGAAGATGAACTTAACACAGTTGACAGAGTTTAACATGAGATTCATCTGACCAAATGTAGGCATTTACTTTAGGATGAGGTGAATTGTGCACTAAACTGTTGACTGTGATTATTGCTCACGCTGGCTCTGTAACACACTGGCATTCTCACCGTAGACAGGTGTGTTTAGATTAATCCCACCCTAAGTGGGTAGTTGTCATCGATTTTCAGTGGGATTATTGTAACAATCTCATTGCTTCCTTGTCAGTAAGGCTCCAAAAACCCTATGCCTAATCTGGAATTAAGAGGTTTGGGTTTCTCTCTGTCATATCTTGTCTTTTCTTCCTCATGTTTCATTGCTTTTCCCTGTTACTGTCCTCTCTGCTTCTTCCTCATATGTTGAATATGACTTTACAGTGGAGAAGACTTCTCTGAGCCACCACTACATGACAGATGGTTTTGCTGAACTTAGTCTATTCTGATCCAGTATCTGAAGCACTGCTTTGAGTAAGGGACCAGCTCAATGGTGAAATGGGTATGTGTCAGTTCCTCTAGAATCTAGAAATATGCATAAGAAATAGTAGTTTCACAACTTTGCAGTGAATATATTTTATTGACCAAGGACTTGTGTCTTACTCACTACCTGTTGTTCATCTGTTGAGACTAAATTCCTTAGGACAAGGGTAAGGTTTGTATTCCTCATCCACCTCATCATCCACATCCCACTCTAAAAGATGGGTCAGTGTATGGCTGAAAGCAGGCAATTACCTGACTACTTTGCTCTCTAGGTTCATCTTTATTCATCATTCGTATTTGCTCCTTATTCTGCAGAGCATAGAAGCAGCTAATAAGGACAGTGATCCATACTCTCAAAAAGTCACATGCAACTATAATTTTGCATTATTTGCTATTACAACAAAAATGAGTGTGTGAATTTTGTGTGCAGATGTAGAGACATAATTTTGGAGATGTAAGCATTAAACAGTGGAGGTTGCCAATTAGACAAGGTGCTAATACTGATGGCACAGAAGATCACCCAGGGCAAAATCTGTGATTGTTGTATCTGGAGAAGCCTCAGCTGAGCAGAAATGAGATGATGGGAGAAGGGGAGAATGGGAACAAGGGGAGAAGGAAGCTATTTGTGTGACTGCTGATAGCATCAATATGATGTAGGCTGGAATGTCCTTTCCACCCTTACTCAGACCCTCATGTTTTCGTCATTTGTCCCTACATTTGACTTCCAGACCTGTAAGCATCTGATAGCATTAGAACATTTCACGAAAGATCATCCTGTTTTGCTTTTCTACTCCTCCAAATAAGGAAGAATTAAGTACATGTGCATATTTTAATTTTGTTTGATCATTCCAATGCCACTACTAATTTGGACACAGTAAGTTTAAGGTTATGCTTCTGTAATCTTTGTGCGATGCTACTGACATGTGGATCTCTGGTTGCAATTTATTTAGTGTAATGAAGATAAAATAGGATAAAAAAGCCCAAATAAATGACTAACAAAATTTAGAATTCACCTCTACCACATCTGTACTAATTTAAATTCTGTTATTTCACTGCAACCATTGAGTTATATCAGCCTAAATCTGCATGTTAGCTATTTGTTAAATAACCAATGATTCAAGCACATTTTGATTTTGATGTGCTTGTCCTCATCCTTGTTAAGCCTTTACAATGACATTTATGCCTATGATCTGAAAAAGAATGCTATTCCACTTAAGAAGATATGTCAACACCACCGTTTAGTATTGGAATGGGTGATATTTTTTTAGTCCAGAAAATTTAATGTGGACATTTTTTCAGGTAGCAAATTAATCAGACAAAAGATAGAATGCACTTAAAAAACCAAAACATCTTCTAGCATTGCTATTGCCAGCCTCTAATTTGGCAATAACAAGTATATATTTTTCACAGTGGAAGATCTTATTTTTCAGTTACTGGGTGCTCTGAATGAGCTCAGAATGAGAAGCTGAACATGTGCTGCTGACATTTACTCTGAGCAATGGAAATGCTCAAACAGTGTTTTTTCCACCACCAGTCAACCTTTCTTCTAATCCCCAAATCCATCCATTGCCTGAACATTTATTCCACCTATATGTTTGTTTCCGCAAAGTGCAGAACAAGGTCTTCTTGGAACAAGAGGATGCCTATCAGTCAGAGCGTAAGTTGCGCTTTTTAGGGATGATGTCTGCACTGCAAAGCAATCCCAAGACACCACAGGAAAATTAGAGATTGCTTTGGCAAAGTGAAGAGATTGTTGGGTCTACCTGCTCCTTCTTCTATACTGACACATTTGAGAATTAATAGACTACTTTGAAACTTCCAGCTTTTTTTCCATAAGGGATCTGAAATAGGTCTATATTTCTAAAAGCACATATGGTGACATCAGAGTTTGGTTTTCTTCTAAAATCTTGAGGATCCTGAGCACATGCAGGCTCAGGTTCAGTCTCTAAGCCCTTTTTCCCCATACCTGTTAGGTACCTCACAAAGTTTAGAGTCAATCAGTAAGGAACAGGCACAGGTGTTTTGGGAGTATTTCAGCTGGCTTCATCCAGGCTTCCCCTGTCTCTGTTGTGTGTGATGGCCTTCATTCTGATTTTACTGTGTGCTCATAGCCTCAGCCTCTGCCAGGAGCAGAAACTGGTGCAGTGGGGAGCGTGCTGTGCTGTGAGCTGGGGAGGGGATGCAGCACATGCAGCACTGTCTTGGGAGCTGTACATAGGGCATGGTGCTAAGGAGAGAGAATCTGAGGTGGAGAGGAAAGCCACAATCTTGTTCAACACAAGTCTGAGCCCATGAATTCAATTCATGTTGGATTAGCTGGAAAGGAAGAGAATTGTTTAGCGAAAGTCTGTACGGAGCATGAAATAATAGACCAGCTGAACATATAGGGCATTCTAGATGGCAGTGCCATTTTGAACATATGCTACAATCATTTCTGCCTCTGATTATACACATACAAACATCAGAAAGGGCATCATTTAGAAATTCACTTACACTGAAGTGAAGTGACATTATGGCCATGTCACTGTTTAGCTCCTGCACAGCGCCCCATGTAATCTCCGCACAAACGTTCTTCAGGGACATGGCTGCTGGTGCCACTGCAGTGACAGCAGATGTGGTGTCCATGGACTTGACTCCCAGATCCGGAGTAAGTAGCTGGTTAGGCAGCATCACTATGCCATTTATGGAAAAGTTTTTCTCAACAGATATTTGAGAGAGATTTATGGCAATTTGGACAATTCTGCCACATTTGGACCTGAAGTTAATAGGTGCTGTCATAGTTCAGCATTTCTGAAAGGCAGCAGGTTTAGGAAGCTAATGATGGACTTTGGTCTTAGCTGGTTTGACAAAGTTAACCCTGTTAGAAATAGCCTTTGTTATTTACATAAGTGTTCGGGCAATGTGTACAGGCAATTAAAATAATGTCAAATGCAGCAAATAATGAGGGAGGCTGAATATACTGAATTTATTAGTTAATATATTAATTAGTTAGCATATTAATTCGTTAAAATATTAAATTTATTACTAAATACTATTTAATTTTAGTATTTATTCTTGAAAATACTAAATACCAGTCCTTACACTGCCAAAGCTGAGAGGTGGGCAGACAGCCACAGGCAAGCCATGGCAGGGGCCAGTGGGGAGGACCGTGCTGCACAGCCCGGGGACCCTCTGCAGGGAGAGCAGGATCCTGCACAGCACTGCCCCGGGGTTGTATCAGCAGGGGATGACTTTCCCAGCCATCAAGTCCTTGAATCCATCACTCCCAGCCGTCAACTCTTTAAATTACTGCCTCTCCTGTGAAGCCATGCCAACCTCAGCATGCAGTCTGGTGCAAGGTCTGTGCCACCATGGCAAGGTTGCTCCCGAGGCTGGAGGAGGAGGTTTGTTATCCCCATTCCCTCCCAAGGGACTCTGCCATTTAAAATTACATTAAGCACATGAAATAGAGACTTCTGCAATGTGGGGGAACTCACAGCAGAGGATAACCAGAGGAAAAACCAAGGGCTTTTAACATTGCATGGTAAAATTGTCCAGTGCCTTGCGTGAGCCAGTGCCAGGGTCAATGCACCCGCTGCCTATAGGGCACTGGCTGAGACCAGCAAAGGGCTGCAGGAAACCTCCGCAATGGCCAGGGAAGCAGATGTGGGGTCTCCTCTTGCCCCCGAGGAGGTCTGAAATACCACTTTTTATCAGAGGATGATGTGGTTTCAGTAGTCAGTGTCAAAGGCAAAATGGCAATACGGGGCTATTTGGAAAAGTTTTGTGAGAAGCACTGCCTGATTAGTGTGCTTAATCTAGGGAGTAAGCATCGGTCATTTATTTAAGATTCTGGCCTCTAATTATGTTTTCAATTAGTTTTCTTTATGAGTACTTATAAATAGATTTTCCCTGAAAAATGTAATGACTTCAAGTTAGTAATAGGTAGTTCACTGACAAAAAATGGAATGGTGCCTTAATAGAATTAATTGGTAATGAAATTCTTTTATCAAATTCAGATATGAGACAGGATTTTTATGTATTGCCATTAATGCCAAGAGAATATTCATACCATCTCTCCTGAAAATCTGCAGACTGGTGGTATGGTGTCCAAATGCATGATTTACTATTATTTCAAAAGGGAATCAAGGGTAGTTCCAGTATCCCTTTTTTATTCTTCCAGATAAAAATGATCTTTTTATTTAGAAGTCTATATAATGATTTCCTCTGTAAAACATTTTTCAGCTAGAAGAAATTAATGTGCTGATACATTAAAAAAAATTCTTTATGACATTAAGATCTGGACATTGTTAGCAGAAATTATATATTTGTTTCTTCAGGCAAAAGCTACAGTTAGTGTAAGGGTTTTTTGGGGGTGAGAAACATTATCATAGAAAATTGTTTAAAAAGCACTTTCTTCTTTTTGTAAAAAACAGCAAGACAAATTTGTCACAGCTAAAAATCATTTTCTGTAGCTGGGTAAGTTGTTTATTCCTTTCTAAGTGACAGCCTTCAGATGGTTTTAGATTCTTCAGATAGCCCACCTAGTAATTAAACTCCCTTGTAAGGTAGATTTTTAAGGATTTTTTGCATCAAGGTTCATTTATTTTGGTAATCAGGGACATATACAAAAAGCCAAGTCAAAAACCCAAACAGCATCCAGCGTTTGCTAAAAGTTTACTGAATTGCTTAAGTTACATGGATGTTGCCTGACTATGAATTGACTAAACACTCACTGAAGTTAAAACCAAAGTTTAGCTGAGGAGTTTATCAACAGGATCTTTCTGTACTACAGAAAATCTTGAAAGCACTGGAAACAACTGAATTGCATTAGATACCTGAGGACAGAGCATTTCTTACACACCAGCTTTTGCTTTCAAAGCTAATTGAGCAGGGACTACTGAGAGGTTTGTATTGGCCTTCGAATTATCTACTTCTGTTTTTCAAACTTACTTCACATGCTGATTTTCTGGCATGGGCATGCTCAGGCCCATCTGCTAGAGTGCTGTTGTGCTTCTTCACATCATAAACTGATGCATCAGTTGCAGATGAGCAAAGCACTGAGCCCACTTCAATATATGTTCTGGGATGAAATGTGTGAAACTCATATACAATCTTGCTGGGAACGAGATAAAAATTTTCTCTACGTGCTTCCTAAAAAGGGCCACAGTGTGAACGTTTGGCCTCTTACCATTAACAAACACTTTTTTACTTATCTACCTTTGCTGCATATTCCTCTTTTCATGTCTCCACAGGAAAGGAAAAGCAGTACTCTGGATTATTTGGAAGCTCAGGGCTCTGCATAGTCACTCACTGTGACAACTAAAAATAACTGAGTTTTCAATACATTTTTCAGTACAGCCTTTCTTTGTCACTCTGCAGGATCACTTAGAATAGCAAAGTTTTGACACTTTTTGTCAAAATCAGAAAATGTCATAACATGACTATCACATGTTCAGGATGAAGCATGCCCAAATCCATACCTTCCAGTCCCAGCTACAGTAGTAACTTTCCTTGTCTTTATTTCCTCTATCTCCTCCTCCTAGAAAGAAGGCAATAGCACTATTTTTCCTCTAT
The DNA here is from genome assembly GCA_013400875.1 of Anhinga rufa. Classification (NCBI taxonomy): domain Eukaryota; kingdom Metazoa; phylum Chordata; class Aves; order Suliformes; family Anhingidae; genus Anhinga; species Anhinga rufa. The sequence goes on along the minus strand of VZTV01040734.1, from coordinate 5,063 downwards.
TCCTCTCCCTCTGCCTAATATAAAGTATACATTTCACAGATGGGCCACATCTGCACCTGCTCAGTATTTCACCAACACAGAAATGTGACTTACAGAATTCTGCATAAACCAGCACAAAGACAAACAAATAAACAAATAAAACTGATTATCGTGAAATGCTGCATGCAAAATGGAAGAAATAAGGACAGCGAAATATAATCCAAATGGCATGGAGAAATGTCTGTCTGCTGGCTAGCTCAGAGAGTAACTCATCAAACACCAATTCTGTATAAGAAAATCCTCTCTGAAGCAGCTCTGAAGATAGGCATTTAAGAGAAAAGGCTCCTCAGATAACCCTTGGAGGAAAACTATTTTCTGTCTCATTCTAAATAAGAAGGTTTGCATCAGGGGCTGGCGATAGGCACCCAGGCTGACAGTTAAAATGTGGGTCAAGAACCATATGACAGAAAGGATGACAGCACTGGATGGATCAGGAAAATGTGTTAATGTGGTTTTGCCTAAGCTCAAAACGTGCTTGGGTGGGGTAGTCCTTTTTTTTTGAATCCTCTGTCCATTTAGCTTGTTATGGGGAGGATCTGTGACTTGCTGCAATGAGTGACAAAACACCTGTAGACTTCTAGGAGGAAAGGATTGCCACCCATCAGGAAGGGGCTATGTTATCCGTCTGTGCAGCACATAGTACAGGGAGGCTTTGATGTCCTCAGGGTTGGTAGGTGATACAGTAATATGGCTCAGAAATTAGTGACAATAAGCAGAATCCAACTCCTAAGGCATCTACAACCTACTTTTGCTAATTAAAAGGGTATAAAAGGGTCAGAAAATGTAATCAGGCTTTGAATACATTTTCCAGGACTCTTTCCTGGGAGGGCCAAAGGGAATTATTCTGATAAGAATATATAAAGGATATTTTTCTGAGATATTTGTTGTATTGAAATATGCACAGAGAAAAACTAGTCCTGAAGAACAGAAGAGGGATTTTTTAATTGATTTCAGCATATTTTACCTGCTGACTAAACTCGCCAGACTTCACAAAATACCCTTTCAGACCCATATAATCAGCAGTGGCTTAAAATATACTGATTGAAACAGTGCAGTTGAACATTTTCATTCAGAGGAATTTGCCTAGCATGAGAAAGGAAGAGTGCTGTGGTATTTCACTTCATTTACTTGCGAGAGAGATCATCTGAGCCATGCACTGCAGTGCAGGCACTGACATCTATTCACTGTCCATGGCTGTTTCAGCTGTTGGGCTACCGATGGCACAACTAACAAATCACTGTTCTGTCAGTGAAAAAGGAGACAAAGTCAACACAGACTGGAAGACTCGATCACATATGTGCCTGTGATGTTTTAATGGTTATACAATGTGTGAATACTGTTATTTTTTTGTAGAAGTCATGCAACGTTGTACGTGCTTGCTCATAGGTGTGACATTTGTTTTAAAACAACTGCCATTTCTAAGGGCCAGTGATTAACTAAGGTTTATTAACTCAAGATATAGATAATGCCAACTGAGGAAGCTGTAACTATCTCAGGTTTGAGCCTGGGCTGTGTTTCATCATATTCTGACCTCTTTAGCTCAAATGAACCATTTTTGATGCTCAGGCAGGCTAGGCTGCCTAGTCAGAGGGGTGAAGGCATGCAGCAAAAGGTTAATAGCTGCAGCATGGTGCATGGGCCGGTGGTCTTCTCCTCCTGGTCCCATCACCACCTCCCTCACCTCATGCAGCCATGGCCAACTCGATGGGGATAACATTTTTGTAGTATGTAGAGCTTGTGATTGAAGTGACGACAGCCTCTAAGCTGGATGATTAGAAAACTTGTACACAGGAGATGAATGGTGAATGAGAAGGCAGAAAAGTGACTAGGCTTCATGTAAATTCTGCCAATTAAACATGCAGCATGTTCTGGCTCTGTAGCAAAATGCAATTATATTTACTGAGCACTAAGAAGCATTCAACTCACTTAAATTATGTGAAAGAGAATGATGTATTTATGCCTCGAGGTTTAACTTCTCCTAATGTAAGACTTATATTAAAAACATCCTCCACACTTAAAAGCTTGACAGTTGTCTTCATTTCTGCCCAGGGTTTCCCACCTAGGGGTCTGTAGTGAGTTGGGGAACAGGAACTGATATGCAGCAAATTGTGCCTTTCCTTCTGATGATCAGCAGGTGCATGACAGCAAGGAAGGCAGTTATTCTATTTTTCCACAGTTTTATCTCCTTGTAATTTCCCAAGGCCCATAAAAATAATGATGAAGGGACCAGTGAACCAGTTACAATGAACATACTTTTTTTTCTGGTGAGGGAGCCTCTGGCCTTTCGGATTTTACAAAACAGGAGAGGGAGATTATTAAAAAGGTGCAGTTAAAAATGAAAAGATCAGAAATAAAATAGAGCTTGTCACTTAACTCTTGGGTTTTATTATACTTTGGGTGATCTCAAACATATATCTTGTTCTTCTCCCTTGGATCTCACTAGTATATTACCACATAATGAAGAGAAAAAAATAAATGATTACTGCAAGTTTTAAAGTGCCTCAAATTTACAATGAATTTTGGAAAAGTGAGTAAACCAATAACTGTCAAATAGCAAGAGATGAGTTACATTACCTCAATGCAGTTACTATATCTATATGAAAAACCTGTGCAGCAGATGGTAACTCCAGCTAGTCTTTGTTGTGTTTACTTTATTTACATACAGATGAATGGATTCTTTTTTATTTATTCATTTTCTTTTGCATCGCCAGCTCTGCCCAGACTTGGCGAGTGGAGAAATACAAATGACTATGCATTACAGATAATATTTGTTACCATAAACAAAGCCTGCTTTGAACTCCACCTTCTCAGTTCAGGTGGGATACAGAAAAGTTTGTTAGATCTGTGCCCTCTTCCCTGTAACAGTGCTTGCCTACCTGTACAGGATGTTGCATGCCTAGATCTTTTAATGAAACACCTGAATTCAAGAACAGAAATTACTTTACTGGTAAATATCAAGAAAAGATAATAGTGTAACAAAAACCTTCATTTTCTCTTTAGAGGGACTGAGCCTGTCACTTCTGAATGTGAAAATATTATCTTGCTCTAGTGATTTGTGCCCTTCTATGTTTTGGACTGATGCATAGGCCACATACTTATTTAGAGGTTTCTCTCCAAGAAAATAAGGTTTATCTCTGAGGTGTTATCAAAATCTGAACTAATAATGCACACAATATGTAGAAGTGTCCTGTACAATTACTTGGTTGTTGGTAGCCATGAAATGCCCCAGAAAGAGAGAAAAGCTGTAGTGGAAGAATTCTTCCTACCATGTACAGCAATGTCCAGAAAGTCTCATTCCCTCTGCTTGGTCCAGGTCATCTCTGGTATGGAATTGTCTGATGACTAAAGGGTTGTTACCACTTCCTTGTCCCAAGGATTGTTCCCAAACTGGAGCTATTTAGCATCCTCCTGTGTCATCACATGTAAGTGTCATTATGCAACCTTTGCATTTGTATTGTGGCTGCGTATTTTGTCTCTCTGCACCTGTCTTTAAATATTTTACCCATTTTTTCCCTCTTTGCATCTATTCTGATTGGAAATTTTCAGGGCAGCAGCTCTCCTTTAAATGTGCACAGATGAAATCCACATGAAGATCCTTTTTATAGCAGCAACAGATCACTGATACAGAAACATGCTCCAGCATCAGATTACTGTTGTTTCATGTCTCACATTCCCATTGAGCCCTCTAACACCAGCTGGGTACAACAATTTGTTTTAACACCTTTCTTATCACTGTTTTTACTTTTTTGCCCCTAATATACGGATGTTAAAAATTCTCTCACAACTGTAATTGATCACAGCTTTTTGAGATCTTTCTCTTCTTGTTATTTTATCTGTTAATTATAGATATATATTGAAATTATAGGTTTCCATGTCAACAAAGCTCATTGCTTTCCATCCAGCAAGTGAGCTCTTCTTGAAAGCTGGCCAGCTGGCTTTGGTTTTTTACCTTGGTCTGAGTTTGTGGCAGAAGTAAAAGGCTTGTTTTACTTTCTTAACTGTTTGCATGGAGGATAAATGCATTATTAAAAATTTAGGCATATCACTTTATATCAGATATTAATCATAAGCAGAGGACATAGGTAACATCTTTTGGCCTTCATTGTCCTTGGCTTCAAGCAAATATTTGAAGTTTGTGTACCACTGTAGTATCCAGAAAAGAGAAACAATCTCACACCCAAGTGTGTGAGGAGCTGTAACTGTGCTTAGGTTCTTTATAAAGAGTGAGATGCATCTAGAGGGAAGGTTCAACAAATCTGTCCTCCCTGTTTTATGTAATTCTCAAATTTTTGAACCATCTGTCCCACAAGAAGTGTTCTCCATTCCAGAAATAAGCCTTTAAAAATAACAAAAGAGTGCTGAGATGAAAAAAAATATACTCAGAAACATTTCTTAGGCCCTGAGGTCAGCAGCTTTTGAAAGAAGCCTATTTCCAGTCAGTGTCAGATCAGGGATTTACAGTCAGGAAAATATTTGTTTCGTTTGTATGGAAATGGTATGTTAAGGCAGACAAGTTGCAGAACAAGGATAAGGCAGGTCAGAGCTGTCAGGGGCCAAGGCAGTTCAGTGGTCCAGCAGAGCACACTGGAGGTCCTCGCCCACACTAGAGGTCCTCAACCACACGGGAGGTCCTCTCCCGCTCACAGCTGGCCATGAAGCAGAAGGGACATCTGGACACCAGTCTGGTGGGAAGGGCAGTAGTCTAGGAGGAAAAGTGCCATGTGGGTCATCATCCACCAAGGTGAAAAGCAATACACAGGCAAAGAAAAGAGAGATACGGATTTGATGGGTGGACTGTTTGGTGGATACAGAACTGGCTGGATGGTCGCATCCAGAGGATAGTAGTCAATGGCTCAATGTTCAGATGGAGACTGGTGATGAGTGGTGTCCCTCAGGGGTCCTTACTGGGACTGGTACTATTTAATACCTTCATCAATGACATAGACAGTGGGATCAAGTGCACCCTCAGCAAGTTTGCGGATGACATCAAGCTGAGCGGTGAGTTGACACACCAGAAGGACGGG
>VZTV01040733.1:0-23951 GCA_013400875.1 Anhinga rufa | reverse complement strand
ACCTGCACGGGGCCGCTCCCCGCCGTCAGCTCGGGGCCCCCGGGGGCGGCCGGCTGCCGCTGGGCCATGGCGCTCGGCGGCGGAGCGCTCCGTGCCTCGGACTCGGGCTCGGGCTCGGGCTCAGACCCCGCCGCCGCCGCCCCTCTCCGCCCTTCGCCCGGCCCTCTCCGCCCCTCCTCCCGCCGCGCTGGGACCGCGCGTCTGTCAGCAGAAACAACCGCCCCCCCAGCAAGGGCCCGGCTCGTCCCCTCCCTGCAGCGCTGCCGCGTCCGGGCTGGAGCGTGGCGGTTTAAGCAAGCCAGGAAGGTTTTAAACGCCGAGGATGAGATATGGCGATCAGAAACCCGAGGGAACAAGGACACCACCGGACGTATGCTACTGGTGGTAGAGCACCCCTCTATAATTCTGCACGGTACTTAAGCAGAATAAAAACATCACCCCACAAGAACTGATTAAAATACAGAGGCCCCTCTTCTGAAACACTTGTGCATTGATTTATTTTGAACTTAAAGACTATTGCACTATATTTCAGTGGGCTGTTTCAGCTAATAAAGTGAAATGAACGTTCATGTTTTCAGGAGTTTACCGTGTAAATATTCATTCTCCAGTCAGGGAAGATTTCTTTCAGTACTGTCCGAACCCAAAGTGCTCTAATGGATCTTTTAAGTCATGGCCTCCTCTGTGGTACCCTTGGTTTTGTCTGTACAATCCATCTCAATTGTACTTCACTGTATTGCTTCAACGTTTTCTTCTTAAAAATTTGGATCGGCAAAAAGTGAGAGTGCGCTCGGGGGCCAGTTCTTCCCATCGCTGTGACAAACAGCCCTCGTGACTCAGCTTTGCTGGCACCACCGCACCGTGGAACTGCCGCTCTGCCTCGGTGGGTCGGGCTTCTTCTTTAAGGTGCCTTAAGCAATGAAATACTCTGTTTATGCAATACGCTTACACACATCACTAACCAAATCTCTACTTCTCTGCAAATGGAACAGCGTTTTGTGCTAAGTCGTGGGTAGGGCATCACTTTGCTACTGATTTCAGCGGGAGCAGAGATACAAACACCAAACACATGTTCTAGAAGAGAGTACGCGCAGGGACTGCACCTCTGATTTTGCGTTTGGGTTCACGCGAGTTGTTTTGCCTCCCTGGGCAGGAACGAGGTCAGGACCAGTACGAGCAAAGAACTCTTTTGTGCTACAGCGAACCTAAATGATGTTTGAGAGGGACATTTCAGTTTATCTGATGACTCCTCTGTCGAGGTTAAGTGAACTTCAGGTTATAGAGGAGGACGCTAGATCTGTTTTTTTTGCTTTACCAGTGGTCACTGCGCAGAATTGCCCTTGTCAATGTTCAGCTCATTCCTTTGAAGAGTCCTACCATCATTATCATCTGGTCTGCTACAAATACATTAAAAACGTTGAGAGAATTAAGAGTAGATGAAGACATGTCAAACAGTGTGTTGATTAGATCTCCCTTGAAATTACCAGGCTAATGTAGTTTTGGGTTTTATATTATGTTCTATAATGCTTAACTATCGGCAGAGATTAACCAGTATTAGTAAACATGAGAGAACTTAAAACTAAATTAATAGCGTAGGCAAGTCCCTTAGAGGAGAACCCACATCCCAGCTGAGCTTCCAATACCCAGTGAGGCTTATAATCCCACGAGCCTCAACCGTGCAAAACTTCCACAGATTTCTTACGGCACATTCATTGTTGGCACAGTATTGCCTACATACCATAAAAAACTACCCCTGTATTTTATATTTCTCACAAAGTAAGCCCTAATTACATTATTTTTCTGTCAGCCTTTCAGCAAACGGCAGCTCAGGTGACTACGCGGAGCTGAACCCGGGATACGGGCGGGGAGGACGCCACGAGGCGATTCCCAGCCCTCCCACACACAAATGGCCACGCTGTTGCTTTTCTGCCCACCCAGCGAGTCCTTGATGCGTGCGTTTAAAGGCATCCACTACCCGTCTGTCGGGCTTCTGGGCTCCACGACCTGTCTGGGTGAGCAGAAGCTGACAGAGCCTGAGGCCGCGAGGGGCCGCAGGCGGGTCTCGCTCGGGGCTCCCCGAGTCACGACTTCACGTTTTGCGGGAGGTACGCGCCTGCGAGGCAGCTTCTTGAGGCAGAACAGGGGCCTGGAAGCTACGTCCGACTTCTTACCTCTTCACGGGCTTTCGTATGTAGTCGCTTGCGTTTAGAGACCAGAGAAATACAATCACATGAGCGTCTTTTTAGCACTGTGGGGGGCGGCTGCGCCTCCACGAAGGCTACCCCCAGCCGGCTACCGGCAGGTGCCGAGCGCGGCCCCCGGAGCGGGCGCCCTCCCCTCAGAGCTTNTCCGTGCGGGCCCCTCGGGCAGCCCCGGGGCTCGGCGGGGAGGCGCGGGCGGGCGGGGGGCGCGGCGTGAGGAGGCTGCCTCCGCGCCGGTGCCGCTGTAAGCCCCTTGGTTAAATGCGCCTGTTCGGCGTTTTGGCGGCTTCGCAGGCAGGTGCTGCGTTCTGGCGTCTCAATTCCATTGAAAGACCGGCACATCTTGCCTTTAAAAAACCCCTAAATTCTCATATTTAAATCTACCCACTTTTTCCCTTCATGATGAGGACAGTATCCCCCTGACAGTCGCATCTTCAGTGTATTTTTAAAACTAAAAATAGCGGGGTCTTTTAAAACTAAAAATTATTTGGTGTTTCTTAGTGCTGTGATATATTCTTTATAGAAGTTTGGCAAAACAGTTCTCTTGACAGGTTTTGCTATCGAAAATATCTTTATTGTTTAAAAAAAGAGTTACAATCAACTTTTTGTATTGATACGTGGTTTTGAAAAATGTAATGTTCCATTTCTTTTTCTTCCAACATGCAGGTTAATAATTGTGGTCTTCAGCTGGTTATCCAGACCTCATCACTAACAGATAAAAGCAAACCAGTAATTATTACCTTTCTTTAATAGCTATATTAATTAATGCAGTTGTATGGTGCAGCCAAATTTGTATGCTTTCAGATAGGAATTGCCTTTTCAGTAATAATATATTGACTCTTAATATAACATCTGATGTATCTGATGTCTTTTGGTAATTTTTTTTCACCCTATTAAAGATACATAAAGTAAAAACACAAGGATGTACTCTAGCCTGCCATAAACTTATGCATATATATACACATATATATATGATTTCTCATGCTTCCATCTGTACCTCTCTTCCTCCTGTAATTGCGGTACTCCTTATAGGGTGGGGGCTTTATCTTTATTTAGTCAGCTGCAGATGAATGTGCTGGTAACTTCCATATTTTCGTTTTGGTTTCCAACAGTGAAACTTTTCAGTTGTAGTATCTTAATAGAATGAATAACCTTTTTCTTGGAGCAATTATTTATTTTTTTTAAAGCATTTGCAGAGTTTCCTGGTAACTGTAGTTGCTACTAAGGTTGTGTTTGTCTGTGTAAAGACACCATTTGCACTTGAAAACTTTAACGTTTGTCTCATATTGTGTTACAGTTTGAATTCCGGATAAATAAAGAACAGTCGTCTTTCCACAATAGACTTCTGCAGCATGATCTGGAAAAAAACTATTCAGGAAGGCAAGGTGATATTCAATAGGGTTTGGTTTGTTTGTCTTTTGCATCGGTCTTTATTAACTGAACAGTAAAGAAAGACTGTATTATGATTAGGATATGTAAGAGTGACAGCTTTTCCTAACTGGCTACAGGAATTCAGTATAATTGCTGCTGCATCACGTCCTGAAACTGCTATCCTTCTACTGCCTAGTGCAGATGGCTTTTTTGATCACTCTTTGCCCCCTCTTCTGTCCATGGAGGAGCATCCTTTCTTCTACCACAATCTATCAAGTGCCCTGCTGTACATTCCCGCAGAAGCCACACAATTCTCTACTGTAACATTTTATTAGAGGTTTAACGTTTCAGTGTGTTTAGACAAAATTAGTTTCTAACTCGGAACCCTGATAAGAAGAGGTAGTTTTTCCTATTGTGCATGTGTGGTTTTGGCTTTGAAAAGCACTTCTTGCCACACTGCTGCTGCTTGCCTGTCATATGAAAACAGTGATTGGTGAAATAGGAGATCAGTTTTATTATTATGGCAAGTCTTTATTCATTCTGGTAAAAAATAAAGACCAACAGCTGTTCAGAATGGGTTGATTTTTAGGGATATTATGCAACTTATTATGGAGTAAATTCAAGTCTGCAATTTAGTTTTGTTCCCCCCACAGGAGACCAAAGAGTATTAAGTCCTTTGGTGCGTAATAAGCAGATATATCTTCCAGTACCATCCAGTCTGACGGAACTTTCTGGGTTGGAGTTGAAGCAGAATACAGGTTCCTTATCAGGATTTGGTGAGTCTTCTGTTCACGCACCTACAAAATCCAGATCCCGACAAAGCAGCCACAGTGTTAGTTCACATGCTTCAGGTAACAGTGAAAACCTTTCTTGTTAGCCTTCTCTCTCTCTATTTTTTTTTTTTAATATGGGTGTCTTATTGAGAAGTTGTGACCTGTAAGATGCACTTCTTCTGGCCATCAGAATGTATGATGGAATGGCAAGTGTTGCCTACTGTTTCCTTCGGGTATTAAGAGAGGTTAATAGATCATTGTCAGGAAACCACTAGAAATATCTTACAAGATATAATATAGGCATTTAAATATAGGCTTATTATATACTTTTCTTTAACAAAAGAGCAGTAATAGGGATCTTTCACACAAGTCTAAGAGGAGGACACTGAAGTGAAAAAGTCACTGTACTATCATAGTGTCACGTTTCAGACCGATTTTTAAATCTCTGGTTTCATGTTTATTAGCTTAAAAAACTGAGATACTACTAATTTAAGACTTTTGCAGCAATGTTAGTTGATTATTTTTGGTCTAAATTATTACTTTTTTTCCTTCACAGTTTTTTTTCACTTTGAAGGACACATAGAGAATATCGGTTGTTATACTGGCTTGTTAGAGTAGCTAGTGATAAAATGTTAGAGAGTAGCACTGAAAAGATTCTAAATTGAACAACAAATTGTTTTACTTATACAGGTATTTCTTCTAATGGTGTATTTTAGACAACAGTGAGCTCACACTCTAGAGTAGTAAAGCAATTAATCTTTGTTTATTGATGAATTAATGTTTTCCTGTTAACATATTTGATTTATTTGAAAGAAGGAAAAAAAAACCCAGGGCAAAGAGGTAGAAGTTGAGCCTATATTCTTGTGATAGTATGCATGCATGATGATTTTGTGGTTGGACTCGATGATCTTAAAGGTCTTATCCAACCTAAATGATTCTATGATCTATTTTTGACCAATATTTTTCAATGGATCATTTTCCAAATAAGCCAAAGCTCGCAGAACACATTTGTTGATTTATTTTGCAGGCATTCTTAGTCATTCTCCCTCTTCCCCTTTATATTAACAAAATGGGTAAAGATGGATAGCTTTGTTAATATGTTTTAAAGGGCTGCTTGTTTCTTTCTTGATAATGGAAGGAAGTGTAATACCAGCCATTACTTAGTATTACCTTGGTTTACCTTTAAAGGACTTTGCATTTGTTTGTGGCTTAGTGGGACTGTTTCAATGTTTTGGTGCTTTAGTTTCTAGTTCTATCAACATTTACTTGATCTGTGTCTTTAAATTAATCTTAAATTAGATAAGAATTTCTTTAAGTTCAGATACTGAAATTGTGAAACAGTTATAGGACATTTCATTAGAATTACCCAATTCTGTTTTAAGGTAAACAAAAGCATCTACAAAATACCTGCTTACAAGAAATTGCTGTTAAAAATCTCTTGGAAATTAAATGAATGGATGTACTTTGGAGAGAGGATGTAGAGAGATGTGGTTGTAAACAAAAAATGGCAGGAAAGAAAACTGATAAAAGTACTGAATGGAGGCAAAATGCACTTTCATGTACTGTGTATCTCTCTACTTCTAAAAAGAAAGAAAATTCTGCTTTTATTATCTGTAGTTAGTGAAACGATTTTGCAAAGAAGTAGTTCATATATTCTCTGTATGACTTTCTGACAGATAACACAAATTTTGGGAGCAGTTCATCAATAACATTTCCTGTATTGCAACGTACTGCTGAAGAAAAAATACTGAACTCTGATAGACTTACCCTGGAAAGGTGAGAAGGTTATGGAGTACGCACACCATAGCTTGCGACTCTTGTGTCTGAGGGTCTAAAGTGATGAGTATCCCGGTAATGCCTGCTGTCTGGGTGGTGGGTTTGGTTTTGTTGCTTTGTGTGTGTGTGTGCGCGTGCGTGCGGTGGGTGTGTTTTTGAGAGACCCCCCCCCGAGAAATTCTATGGATGTGAGTGTCCTTGTGATGAATATATCCATACAGTGGTCACCTAAGGCAGTTAGGGCTTTTAATTGTGAACTAAGTACCTAGTTTAAGAGTCGAATGCAAGGTCATGCAAGTAATCTATAGAAAGAGGCTATATCTCCATTAGTTCTAATCTGATGCGTTGACTATGGTATGGTCTTTTTGTTGTTGTTTGTCCTTGACCAGGACACAAAAAAAGAGTTTTATTTGAAAGACACTTTTGTTGTTGTTTTTGTTTGGGGTAAGGTTCACGTAGTCCAGAAAGTTTTGTCAGTAAGACTCCTGGAAAAATCCTAAAATAGGAATAACCATTTTCAGTGTAATTACCTATATCTTTTACTTTTCACAATTCCAGTTTTTATTAATGTATTTATATTTCAAATGTAAAGTTGTATAAACCAAAGAAAAATTGCATAGACATGGAACACTTTGAATCCTGATCTAAACAGGCTGCTTACGTGGTATCTGATGATGCCTTATTTACAGAGGTTAATTAGCAAGCCTAATTACCTTAATACTACCTTAATCAAGATAATATACTTGCCTCTGTTCAGTCAGAGTGGGTGAGTAGAAGGTGGATTACCAATTTGTTACTTACGTGTGCTTTTTGTTTTGTTTCTTTTCCCTTCCAGGCAAAAACTGACAGTGTGCCCAATTATCGATGGAGAAGATCATCTTCGCCTTCTGAATTTCCAGCATAACTTCATAACCCGGATCCAAAATATTTCTAATCTGCAGCATCTTGTTTTCTTAGACTTATATGATAATCAGATAGAGGAAATAAGTGGGCTTTCAACTCTGAGATCCCTAAGAGTCCTTTTGTTGGGAAAAAACAGGTAAAAATAATAAAACTAACTTAAAGCACCTTACTTCTTTATGGTGTAGCAACTGTGATCTATCATTGTTTCTGTTATTTAGAGTTTTCAGATTGTGACGTTGGCTGCGAGACCAGTGAGCCGGTCCCTAACACTAGCTAAGTGTTCGGGATCCCACTGAGGAAGCACACAGTTTTTGCTCATGATGTTCTTCAGAAACTCCCTTTTTTATGTAAATTTTAGCAACAGTTCTGAAGAATTTTAGGTGTTTCCATCTATTCTGCTCCGATCGGCTATTAAATATGTGTTCCTAGATTTGTGTGACAGGTAGAGTCTCTTTTCACATCATGTAAAGTATTCACTGATTCTTCATAAGCTTTAAAAATATTTCTGCCTCTGTATTTATCTGGGAAAAAAAATCAGATGAATCATGAGTTTTATTGCTTATTTATAGATTCTATTCTGCTGGGAGATACAACTTGCAAGTTGTATTACTTTCTAAAAATATAGTTCAAATTCTCTAGCCTTTAATTCTAATAATTAAATAGAAATATCTGCGGAATTGCTCACACATCTAGGCTTGTGCTCTGATTTTGTTTATTTCCTTATTTTCTTTATATTAGGTAAAGGAGGAACTGTAAACAAACTTCAGTTACATGCAGATTACAAAGAATGTATCTCCTAGTTCAGCCTGTCTTCAAAACTATCAGCTTTCAATAGTGCAGGATGTTACTAGAGCTTATAGCTTTTATACTAAAAAAAAATCTTACCTGTAGAAATTAATTTTGTTTCTAGAAAAATATTGGGGCATGGGTATGATAATTTTAAGGTGCTTTAAGGAATTATTTTCCACACTATAACTACGTTGAGTGCTGTATAGTTTCTTTACATGGAAGTGTGGTTTGGAGGTAGTTAGGACAAGACGTACTCGTAAATGATTACAAGTCAGACACAGTTGCTAGCAACTTGTTTTCAGCTTGATCTATATGTGATCTTCAATTACTCTTGAAGCAAATGCATAATGCACATCATGTTTAATATCATCAGCCAGTAGATGATGCTGTTGAGTTTATAATAATCTAAGGTTGGACTTTGAGAAAATAGGACAGGACAGAAAAGTTTTACAACAGTGAAGTTGTACGGAGAAGAAAGACTGCCAAACCAAGAGATCTATATTGTCTAGAAAGGGTCAGTGGCTTTCAGGGTTTTGGTGGTTTTTTTTTGTTCGTTTGTTTTTGTATGTTTTTATTCTTCTAACAAACTCTCAGAAGCCTGTCTCACTGTAGTCGTTATTTGAACTGGTTTGGAATTAGCTGTTTGCCAGTAATAATGTTTTTTTATTATTTAGGTATCTAGATAGGTTCGTTATTGACTTTGGTTTCTAGTGGTGCAAGTATTCCTTCCCTTTTCATCTTCCTGGAAGAGCTGCGTACGTATTGCTACTATTGCATTACTGACAGTCAGAAAGGAAGCTGATAGTCCAAGGCATGCTCATTCATTTATTAATTTTTTTAACACTGTTCAGAACTTTGTTATTCTTCTTGTACTCTTGATAGGCAGGAACAGATGGCTAAATTTTTGTATTGGCTGGAAAATGACAGATACTTTTTATCTAATATGAAAAATAATCTGTCATAATTGAAATCTTTCAGAATAAAGAAGATCTCAAATCTGGAGAACCTAAAAAATCTTGATGTTTTAGATCTTCATGGAAATCAGGTACAGTACAATAACTTGATCATTTACGTTTCTTGTATAGACATCATGCATTTCCTGTGTCTTTTACCAAACTATTGCTTTTTGAAAGGGAACTGGTAGCAAATTTTGCAACTCTTGAGGTCACAGAAATCAATAAATTAATAAAAGGTGGTATGATGTTATTTTGGATCTTGGTATCAAGTCTCTTGTACTTTCAGCATTGTATTTTTAGAAAGTTAGAGTGATTTAAAATGCCGAGTCAACTGAGTATAACTATACCACAACTACTTTATGCTAGATTACTATTCTGTAGGTGAGTGCTATTCAAGTAACACTGTCTTAGAAGTCATAGAAGAATTTAAGGTCCCACTGATAGTTGTGTTGTTTCCTTTGTTGGTGATCTTACAAAACAAGATCCCTCGCATATCTGTAGAAAACTTAAATTTGTACCAAAAAAGCAGAATGAGTCCAAGCTCTTGACTGATTCATGCTTCTGAATGGACTTAAATCACTTTATGTCTATCCAGTTTCCCCAATTTGACACCAAGCAGTCATTTCTGTTTCAAGTGGTGCATGAAGTTTTAGCTGTAGTACATGTAAGAGGAACATTCTTGTTTAATGTGTATGTTAGAAGCAGCATGGAGTATTAAGGGCAAGCCAGATATAGTAGTATTTTGTAAAATACATTTAAAACACATGTGATACAAAATGTTCCATAATTGAGCTGTTTAAAACAACATATGGTTATTGTGACTATTTAAGACCAATGTGTGAATTTTCTGGATTCCTGTTCTGACAGTTTTGACGTCTTACTGATTCCTCTGTGTGTGTGTGTTCTCTATTATACAATGCTTGACAGTGGGGAATGGGAATGCTTTTTTACTTTTTTAAGGAGGGGGAAAAAAGACAAGCTAGTGCTATAATGAGTTATTGTTTTATGTGAATAGGTAAGTTTGTGGCTTCTTTGAATAATATCAGTCCAACAGTATGCATGTTGTACAGTAGCAGAGGCAGTATAGGAACAGATAATGACATCGCCTTTAGAGTCTGAGTGCCTATGTTTGGAGACGGCTAAGTGTTTGCCTGGTTATAATCCTTTCCTTATTGCTATTGTAAGTTTTGGGGGGTATTTTTAGATATTTTTGATAAAAATGCTTGCAAACTACCCATGCAGCTGTGCCAGTCAGCGCACTTCTGTAGCACAAGGGGAGGAATCACTGATGGAAATGAAACATAGGTCATGCACAACTCTTTTATAAATTATTGTGAAGTAGATCTGATTTTTTTTTGTTCCTCTCTGAAATTTTTGTTTTTCCTTCAAGTGTCTGTACAACTCCCTTCTATATTAACTACAACTTTATTAGGAGTTTTGGGCATAGTGCCCAACTGACTGCTGCTAGATCGGCTTCATAATAATAGGCCTACTTTGGTCTAGAGAACATAAATTATCCTGTATCAGGAGTTAAATATTAAATCTCTGGAGCTTAATAAGTGCTTTTGTTTTTCAGAAAGTTTTAATCATAAATGTACATGTGAAGGGCACAAATGTTGGAAAATGGGATTAATTGTTTTCTGCAATTTTTTCATAGGTTTAATGTATTTTTCATGGAAAGACAAGATAAAGGCTATGAACTTCTTTTCCGTTAATAAGTTATCTCTATTCCTTTCCAGTTTAGATATGCAAGTTTTCCTATTAATATTCTTTTTTTCCTGTCTTGGAGGAATTCAAAATTTAAAACAGCAATCTGCCATATATTGTTGCTATTTTTGAAGGCATAAGGGAAGAAATGCTGAGTTTGAGCCGTATCAGCTTAGTGTACTGATGTCTTGTTATGAAATCTGGGGTGGTGGTGTTGTTTGCTTATTTACTAATGAATGGGGCGCTCTGTCTGTTAACTTTATTTAGATTTGTGGGATCTTTAAGATAGACTAGAAGGCTGCCATAAATAAACGGTTTTTCTTCCACAACTTAAATTTCTTAATAACAGAGTTTAACCACAGAGTTGGTTTTGAGAACTTCAAAATATGTGTTCCAGTATTCCAGACCATAGCAATTTAACAACAGATCAGTAGAATTAGAAATGAAGTGTTGGTATATAGTTCAAAATAGTGAATTCTGATCATTGTTCTGTTGATATAATGTCCTGTCTCTAACATGATTTTTTTTTCTTTAATTCAGTACAGAACAATTAGAATATCCTGCTTGGCAGTCATAAGAAAAATAGTAGAAAAGATTTGCTTTATCTTAATAAGCTCTTGATACATCTGATTCCTTAGATTGCTTGTGGCATTGTCCCGCACCCAGTTCTCACAGGAAAGTTAAAAATGAACAATAAATCTAGTCAGTTTTATGATTTGGAACCAGTGATGGGCAGCAATTTTCCTTTATCAGGATGGTTCTTATTTCAAGTAAAACGTGTAACAGCACTTTTGTGGTGTGCATCACTTATGTCTTCTTTTCTTGTAACTATGGAAAAATATATTCACTTTTGGTCTACAAAAGTGTCATTGACTCCCAGTGTAGTACGAATATCTGTATGTGCTGGGTGAACATGAGACTTCCTTTGGATATTGTTTTCCGTTGCTTACTTCCGGTAACTGTGAAACTGGCTGTATTGGTTACTTACTGTTACCATCTCTGTAGTCATGCTCTATTTCTGATGCTTACAGATATTTTTATGGTACTTTTGTTTTCATTTTACTTCTAAAGTTTTGTTTCTTACAGATGTGAGAAATTATTTAATGCTGTGTACATGGGAAACATAATATTGATCCAGCACAAAACTTTAAGGCTATTTTCTAGAAAAGACAGCTGTCTGCGGTATCACCTATATCTTGTTGCCAGGAATATTGTCAGGATTTACCCTAATATTATATTCTTGGGCCACAATGCAAAATTCATACTGTTAAAGGCACTACTCAGACTTGGACACTTCATTTTGCATTTATTTTCTGATTGTATTAATTTAAAAAGATGGTTTTGTGTTTTTTGAAGAAAATGTTTGTTAACTTTATTACAAAACCTGTCATTGTAGTTAAGTTAGAAGGGGTTTTGATACCAAACTTTCTGGGAAGAAATAATAGATTCTTTCAAGAAAGCTGTTGATAAGTTAAAAGTTGGATGTAAGTTTTGCCTGAAGGCTGTCTGCTCAATGATCAAGTTGTTGCATAGACTGTAATTGGCCTAAAACAGAGATGGCATAAAAATTGGATGCCTGGGAAAGATGTGGAACAAATAGTCCTGGAAACCATTTCTAAACATTACAGCAAGAAGGCAACCAAGAGTAGTCACCGTGAATTTATGTAGGAAATGGCATTTTACAATAAAATGACGAGTGCAGTGAATGACTAGACTGCAATGGATATTTTTTTATCTTCAATTTAGAAAGGTATTTGACACTGTCTATAGAGATGTAATGGGAGGCAAATTAAATGAAATTTGGACTAGATAGATGGACAGGAAGGTGAAATGAATACTGGCTGGACTGCCACGTTTAAGGATTGTGATCAGTGTCACAAAGTCTAGCTAGAGGCCAGTCACTATTGTTGTACCCTAGAGGTTGATATTAGGTCAATACTCTGTAACACATTCTTTGATGACCTACATTAACAACAATGCAGGAAATTGGAAGGAGAGCTTTATATATGAGATGGTTGTGCTGCCATTCAATGGGACCTTGACAGGCTGGGGAAATGGGCTGAGGCACATCTCATGAAATTCAGGAAAGGGAAATGTGAAGTCCTGCACCTAGGGAGGAATAACCCCTCGCAGCAGTATGGGCTGGGCACTCACCAGCTGAAACGCAGCTTTGTAGTAAAGGACGTGGAAGGCTCTGGTGGACAACAATCTGGCCATGTGCCTGCAGCCTGCCCCTAGGGCAAAGGCAGCCAGCAGCATCCCGGGCCAGGTGGGGAAGAGTAGTGCCAGCAGGCTGTGGGAGGTGATCCTTTGGGCTCCCCAGTGCAAAACAGCCATGAACTTAGGGGAGTGAGTCCAGAGAAGAGGCACAAAGGTGATGAAAGGACTGGAGCATCTCTCGCATGAGGACAGGCTGAGTGCACTGAGATTTGCTTTGCCTTGAGAAGAGAAGCCTCGGAGACTTATTATCCATGTGCATAAATAGCTGATGGGAGGCTCTAAATAAGATGAAGCCAGACTTATCTCAGTGGTGTCCAGCAAAAGGGCAAGAATCATTGAGCATAAACTGAAATACAGGAAACTTCTTCCAACTTGTTATTATTGGGGTGGATGAACACTGGAGAAGGTTGCCTAGACAGGTGGTGGAATCTCTATTTCCAGAGGTGTTCTAAGCCTGATGACATGGTTCTGGGCTGCCTGCTGTAATTGACCCTGCTTTGAGCAAGGGGTTTGGAAAGGATGAACTCCAGAGGTCCCTTCTGACCTCAATTGATGCTCTGATTCTCTGGCTAGGGTCACTTTAGATTAAATTAACTATCTTCTCCCCCCTCAACCCCCCCTTGCCCTTTTTAATGGTAGGGGAAATAGAAGAAGAAGAAAACAATAGCAGAGAATAATTATTTTGAGGATACTAGTAAAGTGACAGTTCTTTATTGCAAAAATGTCCTCTGCAAAGCCATGAAAAACCTCTTGGATGAATGTGGCGTTCATTGAGGCATAGTGTGGTGAACTGAGATCCTACTGTAGTACTCACTGAATGCCACTCCCTATTTGGGGATAGGATAGGAGTATTCCTGTGGTTTTGACGTTCATAAATCCCACACATTTCATTAAATTATACATTGAACCTTTAGAGCACTTTCTATGCAGTTTGCATTGATGGCTTCTATTCATCAGTTCTGTTACTGCTTGAGAGTAAAGGTTGATCGCAAGTGGCTTTATAGAGTATTTTGGCAATTTATTTGTTGAAAAATAAGACAGTTGAATTTACTTCAAACTTGCTGATTTGTCTGTTTACTTTTATAGAGTCATCCTCTGTGGTTCATGTTTATATATGTATTAGAACAGTAATCTATTTTTACAGCTTTTTTTATTCTTTGTATTTATATAGCAGCTCTGTTTTGACTGGGGGTTTTGCCTTTTGAAGTTGCCATGTCTCAGTTAATAGAAGATGAGGACACATCATATTCTTTGTAGTAAAGACAGTTCTATTAAGGGGAGAATATCTCCCCTTAATGAGCAGTCCTCATCGCAGTCGAGGATTAGCTGAATATTTGCTGCTTACCTACAGTTTACTTGAGACACCAGTTAACTTGCATTCAGTGCTTCTGGTATCACCAGCTTTCCTCTGTAGTCAGACAGACAATTCCAGAAGGTGGTTTCACATGTTTGTTGGACTCCAGTAAATGAGAAGAGTCATATAAGTAAAATGCTGCCTTTTAAATTATATTGTCTGGCAACAATAATATTATTACTACAATATACTGTAGCAATTTATATTCCATAGTATTACTGCTACTTGTAACTGAGTTATGATACAGAACAGAGTTTTTTACAGAACAGACTATGGTCTTTGTTTTCATGGTTTGACTTCTCTGATGTTGTTTAATAAAATCCATAAAATTCAATGTAGCAGGTTATAGCAAGGTCCAGTAAATCCTCCTGATGCCTTTTGGCAAGTCATTTTACCAGATTAACTCTTCAGTGAATATGATATTCCCCAATTCTTTCTGAGAACATAGAAGGTGCTCGCATATCTGGCAAGAAAAAGTATTACCCTTTTAACTACCACTTTTTCCCTCTGTGGTTTGTATATGTTATAGGACATATTTACAATAAAAGAGTAAAATACCTTATGTGTAATATCCATTACATAAAATCTGCCCAAATAGCTTTTATTCTTACTTCAGTAGTTCTAATTCTGAAGTGAATTACTGAATGGGTATACAATGTGTATGTGTATATGTGAACACAATGAGTACTGAAATATAGGAATATTTTAAGGTGCTTGCAATAATTTTATCTTTTTTGGTGCTGAAAGCTATTGTTAATATGCACAGTATCTCTTATGTTACTTGTGATCCCAGAGGATCATTGAACAATTAAATCTTCTGGACAAGTTATATTAAAGGTATTTGAAATGCATTAGACTAACAAAAGATGTTAACTCGTTATATGCAGTAGTGCTACATAAGGTAAAAAATCTCAGCAATCACTCTCAACAGATGCAGAGTATAAATATTCAAATAGGTTATGGCCAGAATATCAGTAGTATTAATATTATTTTCCAAAAATAGTGCTAGAGCCTAGCTAGAAATTATTTCTTTTGGTTAATGTTCATGGAGTAGTAGCAGTTAAGAGCAAAGCTAGGTTCCTGTTTCAGTCTTAGTCCCTCCCTCCCCTGCTCTTGGGGTGTAAATCGCATAGATGGAATGCAGATTGTGAAACTTCTAAGACTGCAATGTTTCTAAGAGGTTGGAGGTGAGGAAAAACAGGAGGAGGCAAATTTCATTTTTGTTCACTTTGGGGAAAATCTTTTTATTTATTTGGGTGCTGGGTTTTTTGGATAACACAGTCTCGTCTGAACTTTAAGACTTCTCACACCCAAGTGAGAAAAGTACTGGGAACTGGATATGCTTTATAACACTGAGGTATAGTGTTCCATAATGCCTAATGATAAGCCTTGTATGATTTATTTTTTCCAAATCAAGCTTTTAGGTCATCGCTACTTAAAGAAAAACCCTTCCTGTAATAAACATCCAAAAGAAGGTTAAAAAAAAAGTCAATGTAATGCCTAGTGAAATATTACACTCGATGCTTACGCTTTACAAAAAGGACAAAACATGAATTCCCTTGTCATGTAACTACTCTCTGCCTCTTTTCCTACATGATTTAGTAAGGCTCTTGATTTTAATATTGCCCAGTAAAAATTTCTAAGAAAATACGGCATCTTAACAACATATAATTAATTTTTTATGTGAGGACTCTGTTGCTATGGTTATTAACATGCTGATATGGACATATAACACTGCATCATTCAGAGACCCCGCACATGATTGTGTGCATGGTATATTTACTGCACTACAACTTACATTTAATTTGGAACTAAACATTTAATTTCTAAATAGGGTGCTTCCAAGCACTCTAAATAGTCTATGAAGAGAATGCCGATTGTTGGCTTAAGCTTTGCTGTCAAGGTAAATAGTATAGATGGTACATGTTCTGTATAAATCTCTTCAAAACTTTTTAGATAGGCTTAAAATGGACTTTACTCTGTCTTCCAGTGAACTAATGCATTAAAGTTGAGTCAAGTTGAACTTGAATTTCATTCTAACTTTCAGAATGAAAATTATTCTATAATGCTTTAAATTTTAAAAGTCATTAGAGTTATTTTTTTTGTGTGTTCTGTTTAATTCTGTGAATCATTTTCCTTGCCAGAAGTTCAAGGATTTAAGTAAAGGGAAAAAAAAATGCCATTTGATATTTCAGGCATGGAATTATTTTCAATAATCTTCGAAATGTGTGTTAAAAGATGCAACTTTTGTGCAGTTAATAACTCATCAATAATTAATGTGGTGCATAATAATCTTTCCTGAAAGAAATCTATTTCGTAGCTAAGTATTCAAACATACTATTCTATTTTCTTGTTTGCTTGTATTTTTGTTCAGTATCTACAGATAAAGTCTTTGACTTACGTATTTGAAAAAGCAACTAAAAATGGTTACTAATAATTCTTCTTGATTTATAATTAATAGAAAATAGTCACAGATATAATTTCTTTTTAGTAAAAGAAATATTATTTGAATGCTCTAAAAAGAGGGGATAATGGCTTGTTATCTAATCTGCACCAAACAGTACATGCTAAAAGCTGGTAGATCTTCATGCCTGCATGCGTAATTGAAACAGAGAAAATCCAGGAGAGTTAATCTTAAAACTTAGCAAAGTGATAAAGAGTATCTCTATATGTTGCTGATGAAATAATTATTTTTGCAATAGCAGTAAAATGCCAAGATTAATATTCTACGCTGTGGCATGCTGTAATTCTAGCTAAGCAGACATCTGCAGAGGTCTGTGCTCGTCATGCTAACCATCTGCTCTTGGCTTTGCTTTTACAAGTCTTTCTGTCTAAATATGTTGTTCTAAATGGTGGTATTTTCTGTTCCTTTTGCTGTAATATTTTTGTATCCTGATAATTTTTATTTTCTGTGTATAATATAAATGGGCGATGCATAATCGCTTAATTAGCAGTTGAATCAAAAGTTGGTTTAAGATGTTTAATTTTGGTTGTGCTATCTACTTTTTTGTGATTTTCAATAGAAAAATTGCTGAAAGACTATATCAGCATATTCAAGTCACATGTCATAGACTTACAGATATACATACATATATATGTGTAGATACATGTGTGTGTATATATGAAAATTACCAACAATATTATGTGTTCTGAAACTGTTAAATAACAGCTACCTTAACTCTTCTCCCATTCCAGGAGCTGCTAGACGCTTTCTGGAAATTGGCATGGCCAGATTTGTGCTGGTCTAAAGCATCAGAAAGTTCATTATCACTGGGAAGGTGTGTGACACCAGTCGTTATCTTGCTTGTCTGCATCTAATTGCTGTTGGCAGGTTTGAGGAGGAATGGCATGCCTGAGTAGAGGGTGCTGAGGGGAGCTTACAGTGGTCCAGCAGATACCTTGCCTATTGAAATGGAATTTGTTATACTCGTTAGTAGCTTTGTGCACTGTGTCCTTGGATGCACTGCCACACATTGTGGAAGACTTCAGTCTTTTCCATGGGAAAACCTGCTGCCTTCTTTCTGCATATAGCATGGGTTTCAGGAATAATATGATAGGAATATCCCCCTGTGCAGCAGCAATACTTCATCTTCTCCATGGTACGTTGCTGTATGCAAGTCCTACGTAAATGCCTGATAGATGCTGGAGGACAGATCCCAGACCACTGTGACAAATAAATATCTGGATGGAGATCCTTGAGTGGATCACTCCGAGAAATCCAAAGAGTAGAAAATGAACCCAGATTGTGTCAAGAGAGTGATAGCTAATGCCTTTGTAAAACACAGTTGCATTTCTAGAAGCCAAAAATAAGGGGCAGTAGCTACTCTTGGATGGTTGGGTTTTTGTTTTGTTTTGGTTTTTGTCAGTATCACCTGAATCTTTAAAATAGGGTAGGAATTATAAAAACAAACCTTGGGCAGCTGCCTGTTTACTGTAGTTTAGTTGCTTGCTTTGATCCCTCAATTTTTTAATCACAGGAAGCCATGAGTGGCTGAAGAAATGCACATTTACTTGACAGTTCCCAGCTGTGTATCCAAACTAAGGATGCTGCTGCTTTCTTTTCTAACTTTTGAGTATGTCTTACTGATTCTAGCAATTACCTGCTCGTAAAACTTCCTTGCAAGTTCCAGTTTCAGAATAATTGCTTTCTTCTCCAGAGGGCTGTGGCTGCTCCTTGCCCCTGACTCACAGCAGGTTCCTGTCCTCGTGGCCTGCTGGAAAGTCTGTTGGTGGAGCTCCTGTAGATAGAGCTGTAAATGTTGCTGCTGGCTTTTTAAGAGGCATGAAGGAAATTGGTGCAGAGTTCTGTGATGGTAGGGAGATATGATGCTTCATATTCTTGTAGCATAGGTACCAGGTTATTTGGATGTGTGTTTGAGTACTTTTGCAGACAAATTAAGGATCAACCGTGCATAGAATTTCCCCATTTTGGCATAACTTCTTCACTGTGGGGGTGCCAGAGCACTGGCCCAGGCTGCCCAGAGAGGTCGTGGAGTCTCCTTCCCTGGAGACATTCAAACCCCGCCTGGACGCGGTCCTGTGCCCCCCTGCTCTAGGTGTGCCTGCTCACGCGGGGGGGCGGTTGGATGAGATGATCTCCAGAGGTCCCTTCCAACCCCTACCGTTCTGTGATTCTGTGATATCAGTGTTATTTTAGTTTTATGGTGTCTTCAAGGTTGGTGCTACAGAAAGCACAGCTGAAGTAACCGAATTTCTGATGGTAAGGTAGGAAGAGTTCACTGATTTTACTGCAGTATGACTAGAAAGATATTACTGAAGTGAATACTAGTGCTTCATCTCTAGCGGACTGTAGCTTGTTTTCAGCAATTTATGACATGATTATCATGGTTTAGAAAAATACACATGCAGCACACTATTTTATGAAGTTCATCATTCATGTGTACTCTTTTAAAAAATATGAGCTAGGTGTATCTATTGTATAGTTATATAAAACACAGTATGCATGTTTATACTTCTTTCACAGATTACTAAAATAGAAAACATCAGTCATTTGAGTGAACTGAGAGTGTTAAACCTTGCCAGAAACCTACTAACCATTGTAGAAAACCTTAATGGACTGGATTCGCTCACAGAGCTCAACCTTCGTCATAATCAAGTCTCCGCTATAGTAAGGAACAAAAACTCTTGTCTTTTTCTCTTTTCTTTTTTGCTTTGTTTTTAACAAAATGCACTAATACTGTAACCTGTTTAAACCATATCAGCATTTCAGATTTGTGAAATCTTGTGGTTTCCAATATTGTGTTGCTTACTTTGTTCTGCTGCAATACTTACCTTTACAACATAAAGGTGAAACAAACAAAAATATATTTTTGGTGTTATTTTGTTTAAATATGATCACTTGTAGTGATTCAAATCTTGATAGCTCATAATGGTTCTTGGGGGGAGGAGGGGGCAAAGATTCTGAAGAAGCTTTGTGGTTCTAACATATAAATTTAGATGTTTTTCTTCCATACAAATTTGTTTACTAGAAACAAATCCTCTCTTAATTTCTGAGCTCGGCTGAGCATCCAGACCATCCTAAATTTCATCTCCTTAAGAATATTTCTGGGGCAAATGCAGAGAAAATAGGTACTGATCTTAAAAGCAGAATTTCCCAATTGGAGCTTTAAGCTAGCATTGTAAGTCTTTATGTTCTAAAAAATAAAGCTTTTCACTTTGCAGTTTGAGTTGTAGTTCAGGTATGGCGAGTAGATTATTTGAACAAGCCCTTTTTAAAATAATACAGTAAGTCTACTTAAGTAGCTATATTTTTCTGGCCCTCATAATGCCTTTAGTTCTTGGTCTCCTGTTGCTGCTGAGCCTTTCCTTTCTTGAATTTCTGCAACTTGCCATGTATGAATTGTTTTTACACTTCAAAAATAAGAAATTTCTGCTCATCGCCAATTCGATTACTGTACCTTCCCCCTGCATCAGTTGTATTACCTAGAATTCTCTTCTTTGCTTATAGCTACTACCTTTTTATACCTCTCAGGTGTAGCTTGTACTTTCTCCTTGCCTCCTGTTGACACAAGTAGAAAGTCAGCATGAAATTTAAATTTGTGAGTTACAGGCTTGGACTCTGTCCTGTATTTCAATGTTTTAGTCTTTCCTGGCCAGAGTCAGTGTTTCAGAACATGTTGTTCTGTTCAGGGAAGTACTTCATTTTGTCTGATTGTTTTTTTGTGGGGGTTGTGTTTGTTTGTGTGGGGTTTTTTTTAATTTTTTTTTTGTTAGCTGGTCAAATTCTAATGGAGTGATGTGTACTGTGTGTAGGTGGTTTTTTGTTTTTAATTGGATGGTGATCTTAGCAAGTATGACACTACCTCTCCTTCCTCTAGAGAAGGACTCTTAAATCATATGAAGTCAAGTCTTGGACCTGTCCTACTGCCTGAAATCTAAAGTAAATATATGTCTCTTTCCTACAATAAAGTCTTTATTATTTTAATGACAGGCCTATTGTATTCTTCTCTGTGCACATCAACGTGCATGTATTTCTTTACATAAATTTGCTTTAATTTTTTTAAAAAATGAAAGCTGCATTACATTTGTATTGAAGTTCAGAATCCGCTGCAATATGAAACTACTGAAAATTTAGAAACAAATATATCATTTTATGGAAAGAATATCCAAGATACTGTTATATTATTTCTTGAATAGTTGAGAGAGGGGGTTTAGATTTGTTCCCTTTAAGATGAGGTTTAGGTGTGTTTTAGGGTTGACTGTGTGGGGTGGTGGGTGGGTGCCATTTTAATCATGATATAGTTATGATGCAGTTAGGTGCTACAAAATTTTCACTCAAGTTGATTAAAAGAATTTGGTCTTGGTATTTCAGTTACTCGGTTACTATGACAACACTATCATTATGAATCAAGCTTTGTAAACTTGATTATTCCTTTAAATGAAAGAATCTAACCTCAATTTAAAAAAGTTTGCCATCCCAAAATCATGACATCATGTTCTAAGTGTTATTCTTGTGTAGGGAACATGGTATATCCTTGTCAAAAATGCGGTTCCATACTGAACTCCATACCAACTGCAGTTAACTGTATTGAATAATTCAAGTTATCCAACTAGATTATAGTTTGTTTGAGCAAATAAACATATAATAATATCTTACTATCCACTGGCCTTAAAATAGCAATTTTGGGACCATATCTTGTCTTTGAGATATTCATTAGAGACTGGAAATCCTTGAATCACAAGTAGTTATTGTTG
This sequence comes from Anhinga rufa, assembly GCA_013400875.1. Taxonomy (NCBI): domain Eukaryota; kingdom Metazoa; phylum Chordata; class Aves; order Suliformes; family Anhingidae; genus Anhinga; species Anhinga rufa. The sequence goes on along the minus strand of VZTV01040733.1, from coordinate 2,689 downwards.
TAAGAATAAACTGTAGTTTGTCCAAAGCTGTGGGATTTAAAAAGGCAGTCCTGAGTCTTGGCTTATAGCAGAATAATATCTTAAGGACTGGAAGCATCTTCAAGAAGTCTCACTATTCCAAAGAATATCAAACAGACAGAATAAATGATTACTAAGTGTCTCGTAGGGCATTGAAAGTACCAATCTGTACATACCATGGATTATAGAATGTCTATTTACTTTCCTTCCAGTTTTGAGTTAGGGTCCACTGTTAGGAAGATAAACTACACTTTTGTTTGAAGGATGACCTGCTTGGTTGCTTTAAGGTATTAAAGGTTCAGAACTTTGGTTTTTGTCATCTGCAGCTCGACCTTAGACGTGAAGGATGACTGGTCAAGGTGTTCATCATCTTTTCACAAAAGAACTCCTGCCCTGTATGTCCACTGCCCCATGTGACTTTGTATCAAAACTGATGTACCTGAAGGCTTTTTTTTTTTAACCTGCTGAAGGTGTTTGCTGTCACACCTGTGAGACTGGCAACATATCTTACAGGACAGCAAAATATTATGCTAGTTATCGAAACTTGTTTTCAGGGGAAATGACTTTGTATTCTCCAATGCAAAATTCTTTGATCAGTTAAAATCTTTGATGCTTAAGAATTGCTGTGCACAACCCTATAATGCCTGTCTTCATGTGTATATCCACCTGTATCGTGTGCGCCCACCCCTTTAATGGTCAACACTAAGTAGCCTTAGGGACAGAGGGGATGTCCAGATGTAATTCTGTTGTGAACTCAGTCTTTGCATGGTCTGATCTGGGAGGTTTCAGAACAGCTCTGAACCAGGAGTTTTGCAACTGCAGACCTTGGCTAGTAAGCCCTGCTTATCATATACAGAGCTATGACTCTCAGCAATGCTTGTTAGCTCATGTTCAGTGTTTCATTAATAGTAGTCACACGGTTTGTTTAGAGCTGCCTTGTGCTCACCTGTTTGGATAGACAGAGCTACTTCTGTTTCTGCAATGCTGTGTAGACATGTCACAGATCAGTTGGAGGGAGGAAGGGCTGTATATATAATTTTTGTGGCTAAAATCAAGGTAGTGAGCCCTGTGACGCTTCCCCATGCCGTAAGTAACAGGTTTGTGTCTACTGGTTGCAAGTTCGAGTATGCTCCTTAGTAACATAAGGGAATGCAGACTTATAACTGAAGGGTTAGGTGTGCAGTAGGAATGGTATGTGATCCACTGCAGACTGTGGTGTCTGGCCATTATGGACTTATCTTTCATAAATGAAGATTAATCTTACTTGATATATTTCATCTTGCTAATATTTGAGGTATTTGCTATTTAGAGCTTTCTTGCAAAGGTCTTCAGTGGCATATAATAAATTCACAATTACTCGTTCTGGAAACTCATTCCTCATTACAAATTTTAACTGTAAAGGTGACAGAGTCCTTCAGATCACTTTCTGGCAGAAGAGTTGCTGCTGTTTGGGAGTGCTAATTGCACTGCTGTACTGTACTTGAAAAACCTTATTTCAGCATGGTCACAAAAGAAACTTTTTTTTTTTTATACAGTGTATTTATCCTGTGGCTTAAATGCTGAGACAGCACCTTGGCTTATTTCCCAAAAGCCTGTTCAGAAACCAGCAGCAGCCTTATCCTCTTTTCTTTAACATCATTTGCTTTGCAAGTGATGCAGCTTGTTCTGCAGAATGGATATCTGCACTGAAACACTCCCTTGCAGTCTGCACTAGGGAGAAATGGAGCTGCACGTTCAACAGAAATCCGTGTTGCAGCAAGGTTATAGCATATAGAAATGGAAGTATTTCATCAGGCAAAGTAGAGAGATTCAAAAGCTACTTTCAGCTACTGAATTTATGCCTCTGTCTTTCCTTCTAGAAAGATGTGGATACTTTGCCCCGTCTCCAGCGTCTCTTCCTCAGCTTCAACAATATATCTAGGTAAGAGATATAGCAGTTTGCTTCCTATCAGTAATTTGAAGTATCCTATTGGAGCTGTATTTCATTAAAATTTAAATTCAAACACTATGAGTGCAGATACTTTTTTCCCCTAATGTATCAGATAGCATAATCAAGCCATTGTGTATTTTCTACTTTAAACATAAAAATTCTTGAAACCCTTTGAATTTAAATATAGTTGTACTATGAGAAACTTATATTTTTTATTTAAAAATTATCATACTGTTTACAGTGATAATCAAAATTAAAAATAGTCTTGTAAATCTGTTGTTTTACTGTTAAACTAGATATCTGTTCAAGAACATTACACAATGTACATACTATATTTAACGTTCCATCTCTGTATTTATGGAGTTGCACAAACTGCTGAGTCAGGTTCTGCTTACAATGATTAGATTATTTCATGCTTGTATTTTACTTGTCCATATATTAATAAAGTCTGAAAGGCATATACATGGTTATTTCTCTTTCAAACCAGATGGCAGAAGCAGCATAGCTCAACTTTCAAAGCAGGGCTTCTATAGTTTCAAGTGATTAAGTGCATTTTGTTATAAATAGATAGAAATGTTTGTCTTCTATGCTTTTTCACATTCGTACATTTTTGGAGTCTGCATTTATACTCGTGCCAATACTTAAAAATAAAAAAAAGTGCCTGCATTATTTTCAGTTTGGTACGTCCTGTTGTTGGTGGGTTTTTTGGGGGGGTTTCTTTTTTGGTTTTGTTTGGTTTTT
>VZTV01040731.1:345-24252 GCA_013400875.1 Anhinga rufa | reverse complement strand
ATTTCTGAAGAGTAGGTGCTGTTCAGGGTTGAGGATCTTCAAAGGGACTTTGCACTTCATTTTAAAGGAAGAAAGCCTTTAACTCCTGAGAAAGTCAGCTGGTCTCCTGTCCTGTAACAGTAGGCATTCTTAAGTATTTCCAAATGTTTATTTGAATTTAACTATCATACTTAGAATTAAAATATATGCTTTACTGAATTGGAACACTGCTCTTTTCCAATGAAAAATTAAAGCAAAAAAATCTGGAAGGGTCAGATGAAAAAGAGAAAAAGTCCCCAAAAGTCTGTGTTTGCATAGGGAAAGGAATAAAGCTACTTCCTTACAGACGACTGATTAATAGTGTGCAGTCTATCCTGTATAAATCACAAACTAACCAACCACCTTTGAATGAGTTAAGAAAAACTCTCTTTTTTTCAAAACATAATGATAGGATTCATGGTGAAGCTGAAGATGGCCTTATGTCCTACTCAGAAGGTGAAAAATATCTGGATATCTGTGTTTTTCTTTAAAACACCAGAAAAGGAAAAAAAAAAAAGAAAGATAAACTCTAAAATTTTCTGGATAAATAACTTCTTACTTGGTGTTTAAAACCATGGGCAATGGACAGTGGCTCATGGGTTGGATTCCAGTGTTAACAGAAATTTGCTGTATAACCTGGAGGAGAAGTCATATAAACCCTCAAGCTCAGCTAACAGGTATGTTAATACTTCCCTAGACCACCTCTTAGGTGGCTTTGTGAGGCTGAATTAAAGTTAGCAAACATGACTGAGGTTCTTCGGTGGAAGGGAATAGCAGCACCATATTTTTATTATATTACTGGAAGCAAAGGTGACAGAAGGACTGAAATAATGAACTCCAGCCCCAGAGACAGATATTGTATATAAAGTGGAATAGCTGGTTAATAAAGAGTGTTTGGTGTGATGGTCAAAAGGTACTTCAGAAGAAATTAATTTTTTGATTAAAACCATTATTGACTATGGATGGAAATTTACGATATCATCTCAAGTCAATGGTTTTGCTGAGGTAAGATAGAACTCCTTGAAAAGATCTCCAGCCTAATAAAACTTCAGTGAGCTATGGAAAAGTTTAATGCCTAAAATGCCAATTTTAAGCAAAGTGTAATGAAATGTATATTACTTTCTCAAGCCTCACAACTCTTATGTGTGTGTGTGGGGGGCGGCTGCAATTTTGCTCTGAAGTTACATAATTTAATTGAGTCGTATGGGTACGTAACCTCTTCCTTAGATGACCTCTTCCTTAAATGGAAATGGTTGTTGTACTTATAGCAGCTATTTTTACTGCTCAGATTTTTTGTCACCTTGATTAGGAAAACAGCAAGATTATGATAATATATTAATCCATTTCTTACTGTCAGGAGCAACAGGGCAGAGCCCTGTCTGGTGATGTCTGAACATCAGCATGTCTCTGCATGAAGGTGGGATGCACAGGGCCAGCTTTGAAGGTCTGCTCAGCGTCCTGGGACTTTGGCCTCTCCTGTAATGTGCCAGGTAAGGGCCAGTTTGTCAACCCACCAAATTTTGTCCCTCTGACTAAGTAGGTAGGGGTTGCTGCTAGGCAAAATTGATTGGAGCGTTCCAGCTCTGCAACACCTTTACATTTTCCTGAACTATCCATGAAGGGATGTGTTTGGTCCCTTTTAATGACATGAAAATGCCTGAGCTGTATGGGCATGACACTGACATATCCAGGTAGATGGAGGAAGCACTACTATCCTGCTCATTGTCCAAACACAGTTCCCAGTATTGCACCATGACTAGACAAACTAAGCTGCCTCAAATTCATCACTTTTTCAGTTGAGCATACATCAGAGATCAGCTGTGATACAGTGCCTGGATTTAGTATAATGTACCATGTGGAACCACAGAAACACAATAGAAGTGGGACAACTGTCTTTATGTGACTGCTGCTGGGAATCATGTAATATAATGTACAGAAGGGACTGGGAAAGCTTGAGAACACTGTAGAGAAATGCCCTTGAAAAATTGAAAACCTGGTTACATAACATAGTCATGGATGTGCACACAGAGGCACCATGGATTACCAAGCAGGCAGGGAGCTGGAGGACGCTAGTCTGAAAAAAGTAAGTTCCCCGTAGCTAAACTAATGGAATAATTCCTCGAGATGTTAATAAAGAGCTCCATTTATTCTCACTGGAGCCTGCCAACCACTAGAGGGAGGAATAATCTAGAGCTGCCAATGATTGCTATTTATTATGCTTCTGCAGTGCATTATGCTTTTCTTAAAGCTCATCTCATGAGGCTTGCAAAACCTTTCCAGTTAAAGGAAAAAAAACCTTTTGAGTTTTCACAGTTGGTGAAGAAAGCACACAAACACAAAGTTCAAGGACTCAAGAAACAGAAAGCATATAAAAAAGATGCTGCACATCTATTGTATCTTAGAGTATATTCTGATTTTTACAGCCCAGATGAATTGTGGACCTGATTTCCAATTAATTACGATTCATAGGGCAATTTGCTTTCATAGTATTCAGCCTATCATTATAAAAATGGTATGATTTAAAGCTTTTTAATGTGCTTTTCATGACTGAAAGTATTTTTCTTGGTGACTAGAAAAGACAGGTCAGCACTGGAGTTGAAAAAGGAATTTTCCTTCCATACAGAAACTGGCAACTTGCTAAAAATGTTACTTCCATATTTTATAAGAATAAAGCTATTTGAAAGTAGAAAACAAAGAAAAGCCCAATACAATAATACACTCTCAATGGCTGTATTACCAGTCTTGCTCCTTTCACTACAGATAGCTATGCTAAATATCCATTTAGAGTAAGAAGGAAGCAATTTGGATATGTGAAGGCAGGTTTTTGTATGTGCAGATATGCACTACTCACTAATGAAAAGATATTCAGTAACAGGAAAATGCTGAATAAAATTAAAATGTTGTTTTACCTAAAGATAAGCAAGTAATTAATTAGGTAATTGCTAGATGTTTAGCAGGTCAAGTCTTGGAGTTTTGATGAAGGTCTATCAATGGGAAAGTTTGAGTCATGTTTTTTCCTCAGCTTAGACAAATTCTGCTTAACGGGTGCTGACCTGCCTTTCCAAACAGGAAAAAACGGAGCTTAAACTCAGCAGAAGAAAATTGATCAATATTCCTCATAAGAAGACTATAGCAAGCTCATGGATAATCTTCTCTGTTTTGAATGCACTAAAATCTTGGGATGTAAAGTAGAAAACTGCTCCTCTACTAGTTCGTGTGGGGTTTACTGTCCCTGGCAGCACCATGCTCTTAGTGGTGCCATTAGGCTGCCATCAGTACAGGAGCATCGGTACTGCTGTCTACCCTCTCCAGGGAAGAGAAATAAGGAGACAGTAAAAGAGACAAACATTTCTTGCAGCCTTCCAAATGGCTTCTCATCAGAAAATTCACAGGTTTTCCAGGAATAGGCATGCACAGAGCATACAGTGGGATCCCCCTCCACTGAGCCAGACTGTGATTTTCAGCGTGTGTGGTGTGCTTGCTTCTCTGTGCAGCACATACCATGGCAGCTCAGGCTCTGAGATGTATTAAAATATCTTTTCCTAGATCTGAAGGCCTTCCCTATGGGAGAAAAAAAAAATCACTTTAAGATTCCCTTCTGCTATAGTGTGAAGGGTAAAAAATACAAAGAAAAGTTACAGAGATGTGAGTGGGAAGCCATGCCTTAGCATACGTAGGCAGGGAGTAGAGAGAAGAGGAGAGGTAGGACTAGCTGAAGGGAAGCATGCCTATTTATCATTTACTCCCTGTGAAAGCATCTGAACCACTTCCGGGACATATGTTAGCAATGGGTGTGGGCTGCATGGCGGTAAGAGAGTGGGAGATGTGTCAAGTTATGAGAAGATCATACCTATGAATTTCAACAGCAAAATGGAACATAAGTTACTGTTACTCCTAGGAGTAGTGTGCTCCCCTTGGGGCTTTCACACATCACGGGGAGAGAAAATATGTACAGCAGGTGGAAAGAGAGAAGAGATCATCCTGGCAGCAGGACACACGTGGGAAGCACAGTTGAGGAGGAACTACAAGAACCGACCCTTTTATCCCTGGCTGAGGTCTTGCCAGCCTCTGCAGTTCTTCTTTTGTCAAGGAAGTACGAGGATGATTTAACTTCTTCCCCATGCTGTGCCTCACTGCTCATGCAATATGGTGGGGCTCTTCCCAGGCATCTCAGTGAGCACAAGGAAATGTTGCTGCAAGCTTTGTGTCAGTAGTACAAAACCGGAGCTAAGAGCAAGGGGGCAATGACTAATGATGACTGTATTAGCATATCTGCAGCCTCTTTAGAAGGTTCTGTAATTGCTGCGCTAACTGTAATGAATCAATCCTCGTGACATCCCAATGTGCAGGAGGTGAGTGTTATTATCCCTTTTTACCCAGAGCTGGAGGCACATCAATATCTGCAGCTGGGAAGACACCAGGCAGGGAGCAGCAGTGGTAGGGCACCCAGCACTCCTTCCTTGGCCCTTGCTCCTGAGGCCACAGCCTCCTGCCATAGAGGCACAGCACATAAGTGTGGGGGCCATGCTCTCCCACTACCCTGCTCTCCTCTGGCAGAAAAAGGGGCACCACGCCTGGGAGTTTTGCAATTTCAGTCCTTCATTTTAATTGCTCAACTGATCCTCCCCTTCTCTATGGGACCAACACAAGCCAGGCGCTTGTTCCAGGTGCACCCCTCATGCTCTTTTTAGACCTGAGAAACACCAAGCAGCCAAATCATACCTTAGCGTGCTCCTGAACTATAATTAACGTTAGTGTATCATTTTATGCAAGAGAAAGCTGTTAAATTTGTCTGAATTCAAAAGAACTTGGAAGAACAGTGGCAAGATAATGTTTTTAACAACAGTTGATTAATTCATGGCAGAGGTTATCATCCCATTGTGTTGGGTAGGAGGCTGACATTTAAAACTTCATATGTACTTTCTCAGGGGGGAGAAAAAAACTCCATAGCCCAGATTTTAAACACTACACTTGAGACCTATAAACAACCCAGTGCAGAATCCAGTACTGAGGTCCCAGATCCCAGTTGCATAGTATTCCCAAGGACTTTCAGAGAAACAGTTGACAATCATTGTTCTGTGCCTTATTCCTGTTAAGTCCCATGCCTTAGGGAAAAAAAACAGTGTTGATTTTGAGTACAGTGCATACCTCCCCATGGAGCAGGCTGCCCTCCCAGTGGGTATCTCAGGCCTGTACTGGGGGCAGTGGGTAGCTCAAGGAGCAGGGCAGGGGATTTACATTCACCTCAGATCTAACCTGGATCAGATTTAACTTTCCCATTCTGGCTGGCCTCAGTGCTGCCCATGTTAGAAACATTGAGGGGATAATGGTGAAATATAAGATAGTACAATAAAAATGGTAAGATTCAACTCAGAAGCAAGCTTTGACCTGGTTTTGACTACAAAAAAGACTGATTTTACTTTTCCTCTCTAGAAATATAAGTATTGTATTTATGAGAAGGGATTAGAGTTTTAAAAAATATTGATAATTGAAAATATTGTAAAACAGGCTTGCAAATAAGCATCAAGAAGTTCTAAAATCAGTGTTTTAAGTATTACTTTACATGTCAATTTTATTTCATCCTCTTTAAAAACATTCCTTAGAAATAAAGATTCTTCCTCTATGCATTATTTATTATTATCTATTACATACATAATTTAAAGGAGGTACATAAAATAAAACACAATCTGAAAACATATGCAAAAGATGAAGAATCTCTGTGACATCGATGTCGAACTATAGCCCTGTTTTTAAAGAGACAGCTGTTCAGGTGAGTCATTGTTTGTATGAACTTCAAATTGATTATTTGATTATTCTTTGGGTTGTTGCCCTTAAGGGAACTAGTTACATTAAATGACAAGCTACCATTATGTGGACATACTGATTTGGAGAATAAGGGAAGGAAATATAGTCATAACATGCAATTTCAATAGAAAAAGAGGGCTTATCAATCTTCTGCCAGAGGCAAAACACTCAGGCAGATACCACAGTCATCATAAAGATATAAAGAATCCGATCAACTTCTCTGGAGAAGGGACAATTAGAGCTGATAAGATGAAGCCTCCCTGGTGTTCATGCATGTTTGTACAGGGATCAGTGCACAAGGGCTGCCTGACTGCAGGCCGATGGCAAGGGCACCTCGGCTGCCAGGCTGCAGTCGTGAGCCACCGCAACAACTTCTGTCCGGAGAACTGGAGCAGGGACCAAAACCAGTTGCCCAGGAAATCACTCCAAAGATAGCCTGAAGTGTGACTGAGTGCAACTAACTACCATGTGTGGCACCAATGGAGCAATGAAATGAAGGAAGGCATAGCCATTTTCCAACACAAGGTGCATGCCTCCCTGGTGAGAAAAGGATGCAAAGAAAAGGATCCAGGAGTGCTAGCAACAGACCATGTCTAGTAGTGAATAGAAACTGTGAGATAAAAGAACTGTGAAGGACTCACAGAGATGATATTAGTAACAGAACTAGTGAAAAAGGTTGATAATTAAATCACCACTGATGAAAATCTTAGCAGGAGGATCCTGTTAGCATCAGGACTGTAAGAAATGAAAGCAGAAGAGAATGCTACACACTCATTATTTTCAAAGGTGTGAAGTTCATTAAAAAAGGAAATAAAATAAGCAGTGGGGAGGTGGAAATATAGAAATAGTTGATAGTCAGAAGGTCATTCTGTCACTGTGTGAATGAACAGTAACTCTAGATGTAGTATTCATGCAAATCTTGGCTCTTTTAAAGGAAAAAGAATTATTAGTTGAGTACTGAGGATTATTACTTAGGAATATTAAGAAATCACTTAAAAAAGAAAAAGGGAGGGAAAAGAAAAGAGAAGGGGACAACAGAAACAGTGACATAGTGCTCACATTCATTCCAGCCACTGTCAGTCTAGCATCTTATTTGAATAACGGATCATCCACTGCCTCTCAATTCAAATTTGTTCATCACAGGTAAACAGCAATTAATTTGTGCCCCAAATCAAATGATCTCTAAGTAGGGTTGGGGAGCGGGGGATGTAATAGACAGAGAGTTACTGCTTTGCCAGAAATGACATTCTACCCAACAGTAAATGGCTGAACAACTGCAGTGGCACAGCCAGACTCACGAGTGTTTCAAACAAGTCTGAGCAACAAATCTGCCAAAGTCCTGTTGTCTCACAGCTCTTATAGCCACATGACTGAGAGGACTCCAACAGATCCTGCACCAGTCTGAAATCCATAGCTAGACATTTAGATTGGACCCTATTGACTAGACAGTGCCAACATTTCCGAGATTTCTAACATCTTTGAGTGCAACTTCATGAGGATGGTTGAATGACATGTTGGCTACATCCCACTTCACTAAGGAAAAAAGACCTTTTCAANTCCAGCTTTTAGAAATACAATTTTTATCACTGCTACAAACATAATTATGAGATGAAGTCATGACTCAGTCAATGTTGTCACTGACACCATTTCACCCAGAGTGGTTGTAAGCTTTCTGTATTATGTATGTATCCTTGGTTTTGAGATTTATGTGAAGTTCAGAAACAAATTATTTCTCTAAATGTGATAAAAGCAAAGTAGCAGTTTTAAGTTTTGTAAAGCGAGTAAAAGTAATAAATGAAGTAAGAACCTTGTATTATTTTGCACTCTAGCACATTTTGCATTTTTTTTTATGTTGCCGATAAGAAATATTGGTATCTATATTATGCTTATTTTGGTGTGATAAAGTAATGAATAATAACTATAAACATCTTTAGGACTAGCCTAAGGAGGACTACCTTCCAAAAGAAGTTTTTCAAAGTTTCCTTTCAAATGTAGAGTAATGAAGGCTTAGCACAGATTTGTAATAGCAATTGTCAGATATAAAACAGGAGAGATTTATATACTAGTCCTGAAAGCTCCTGAGCTTGCCTTCAGCATGATACATCACTGTCACAGTGCAGAGCTGCACAGACATAGCCCAAGCATGGCTTCCACCCTGACGTCACTCAAGTAAAGGGAAGGATTTGGGTGCTCTGGAAGTGGCTGCTGGCATTTGGGGATGACAAAACCAGTTAGTGCTTTCTGTGGTCCCTGGGCTTGCTGCAGGCAAAGCCACTGGGCAGCTGGGGTGCAGGCTGGTCAGTAGCACAGCCCTTCTGGAGGGGAATGGGAAATTGCCATGCACTCAGCTACAGATGCAACCACAGAAATCTCTCACAGGAACTCAGCAGCTGCTGCAAAGGTGCTTTCAACAACAACAAAAATTTTCACACCAGCAAATGACACAAGCAGTGATTGTATGATGGTTCTCTATCTTTGTGGTGTACATTGAATAAAAAAGCAGGCATGATGTAAGCCTTTAAGGTTTTTCTCTAATTTCTCCCCTCCTGAAAAGATTTATAACTTCATTAGGAGGAGAGGAGATTTTAAAAAGTCAAGTGTCTTCAGATGAACTTTCATTCACATGAGTCACTGGGAGCAGAGTGGTATTTGATGCTGCCCTACTTCAGCACCTCGGCTACCAGGGGCCATACACCTTCTTTGCTGCCCCCTGCCCCTAATCTTCACCCCATACTGCACCCAAGCCAGAAGAGAATTACTACAATAAGTTGTAAATTATTCCATCTTAGCAGTAATACAAACACAGGAGAATACAAGAAACAAATGACTGGGCATTGATGACTTAGATATTAATAGTATCTTGGATTTGTAAGGGTGGAACTATTATTCACTTTCATATCTCTCTCTTTCACCCTAACATGATGCAAATTAACAGAAGATCCCAAAGCATGCCTGCAGAAACACTGTATTGTAATTTCACATTAAAACTAAAGCAAAACACACTATTTTAACTTTTTCCATTTTTAAGCTAAAAGTGCTCCAGCATTTCACAGTGAAAGAATATTGCACTTCTAGCTGATCAGAACAGAAAATTATTATGAATAATTAACTTAATTATTGTTGCCTGTTTCCTTTTCTTGTTATGTTGGACATTAAGGGCTCCAGACTGAATTTTGTGCAAACGCACATCTCGCTTTATGCCTGTGAATTTTCTGCGTGGCAGATTTAATACATCAGTTGAGCTCCCCTTAGCAAACTGAACCAGATAGTACAAGATCACATACCAGGAGTCAAGCATGCTGTGGCTGGCAGCAGTCGGAACATAATTTAAAAATGCTAGCAATGAAATAACATTTAAAATACAGGAAAGAATTGTGCAGCACTGCTGTGGGTGGGATGTCTATATTTACTATTTAACAGCAGGCCTTCAGGAATAATTTGGTCCTAGATGAGAATTTTATTTTTATATTTAAAAAATAAGTTAAGAAAAGGAAGTAAGAACAGTGATAGTGGATATATTCAATAGCCTGAGAAAGACAGACAGACAGAGAATCATAAAAGACAGGTCTGGAGGGATCTTCATGAGGTCATTTTGTTCCTCCTCCTACCCTAAAGGGGATCAGCAATACCTAAATTTGTCCTGACAGACTCTACCCTTTTCTTGGAAATGTCCAGTGAAGTGATTTTTCTTGGCACTCCCATGCTTAACTATTATTACCATTAGGAAAATTTTCGTAACATATAGCTTGTGTGTGTCCTTGCAGTCTAAGGCAGTATTTCTTCTCCTGTCCCCACTGGACATAATTAACTTCCTTTCTGAGGCAGCCTTTTAAGTAGGTGGGCAGAAGAAGGGCTAAAAATAAACAAGACCAGTTTTGCACACAAACATGCAGGTTGGCTGCGTAAAAAACTATACCGTGAAAGAGATGGCTGAAAAACACATCTTGGTTCTGGTTCAGTGATTATAATTGTGTTTCTTAAAGCAAGCCCTAGAAGTGCCCATTTCACCCATAAAATACAGCAATAGACCTTGCTTTTTAAAACAGACAATGTGGTGGACTTGAATTCACCAAAATAATTTCCTCTAAAATAAATAAATGTTTACAGGATTTAAATGAGAGAAGCTATAAAGTTGGAAGTCCTCACTTTCATCTGCAGCTATGTCTAATGAAAAGCTAAATCTTGAGCAAAGTTGAGCCGGATGACTAGATACAGGACAAGGATTTTAATTTCTGCAAGTAAGGCAATCATCTAAATGAGGTTGCAGCTTTCCTTTAACAATTTATCGATTTCCAAAACTCTGCTCCAGTACTGCCAAAAGATCACACTTTGACTAGCAAAGTTAAAGGCTTTTTTTTTGGTTGTGGCTGATGTTTATTCTTACGTAAATTAATTGTAACTCTTTCATTGCCTCAAATTTCAGCAAGTAGAGGTAAAAGTAAAACTGAGGCAACAACTGTAGTATAGGTCACAGATTACAAAAACATTCTGACTTCTAATCTTAGAGAAGCAGGAATAACACTACTTAAACAAATGTGACAATACTGATGTAACAGGGCATAAGGACATATGGAGCTAGGTGTGAATTGACACAAGGGTAAGTTTGATGATGGGATAAGTAATGTCTGTTAGCAGTAAGACTCTATAGCTAGGGCATCTCAGTGTCATTGCAAGATAAACTGGTGAGGATCATCACAGAAGTAGAGAGGAGGAGTGCCCATCTTACCTACGTACCATGCAGTGAACTGTAGGAATGCCCTGTCTCCACAGAGAGATGTACAGTGAGATGACTGGGTTCATTTTTGTGATGTAAGGGCATACATACCTTTGTGTGAGGAGACACAAAGCTCAGAAGGGAAGCTGCCATGGGGCACAAGCTTTCTCACATGCCCATCAGTGATATTAAGCATTAACTGAACATGTTTTATACAACCATCAGTGGAAAGTTCCAACCGTTCGTTAAAAGCTCCAAGCTCTAAGTTCCTTCAATAAATCAATATCCTCTGCTTCTTAAATATCATGTACACAATACAGATGTCAGCTGCCGTAAGGAAACCATTGGCTCCAGAGGTATGCCCACCTACTACCTCAAAATAAATATATTTTTTATTTTCTTGCCTTTCAAATTTTCTTCTGACTTATAAATTATTCACTGAACTTAATTATACCTGACACGTGAGTCTGGAAAGTGGGAAACCTGTCCAACATCTTCTCCCTAGCTTTCAGAGAGAAGAGTGAAGGGTTTGAAATAATATGAATGAAAAGCTAAACAATATATCATGCATCAGTGACTGTGGGCTGGGAAAGTTACTGCCTAGACCAACAATAGTTCCAGAATACTATTCCTTTGGCTGCACATCCAGGCTCATGGAGATGCTGCAGTTTTTCATGGGAAATCCCAAAAACTCTCCCTTCAAGCAAACAAACAAAACACACCTCAAGGAAAATGGAAACAATCATTTCACTAGCTAAAGGTTTGATGCAAATGAAAGACTGCAACATGAAACAATGAAACTCACTGTACTGGAAACATACTGTAAAACACCAATAAAAGACTAATCAGACTTATTAATTTTGTACTAATTAGGAAAGTCATTGTTCCTTAATTGGAAGCCACTCAACAAGGAAGAAAATTAACAAGGTTCCCTGCATGTGTCTAAAAATATTCACCATAAGGAAGATGAGGTATTGCATCACCTTATGTTTTCCCCCTATCTGTGATCTGGGCCAGTAAAGTTAATGGGACATTTTCATTAATTTTAGCAGAATGAGGTCAACACCTCCATTTAAAAAAAAGGTATGTTTTTGTTTATATGACACCTTTTTTTCTGGGGATATTTTGGAGCATGTTATGGTAATATAGAAACACCTTAAAGTAAACAGTACCTCGTTCTTCTAAAACCAAGATGGTTTTCTTACCTAAGGATGTATGCTACACTGTATGGTGAAGTGCAGTGTAAGGACATCAGGTTCAGTTTTCTCAAATGCCAGAACAGCCTAGCCAGTTTGTCAGGCTACAATTATCCTTACAGCCCTTATTATTTCCCTCAGTACAGACACTTCCCAAGAGCAGCATTTTAGAAAAGCTGAGAAAGTGGGAGAACCATCTCCAGAGATGAACCCATATTTAAAGCAGTGAGTGTGCATACAGTGGAGAAGAGGAAAGGGGTAGAATGAAGTAGAAAAACTATGGGAACAGGACCCATTTCTTAGACCTCTTGTGCTCAGCAGAGTTTTTTAGTCCTTTCCATATTCCTCATCTTTTAGGCTGGGAAATTGCTGGCATCAAGTTATACCTTGTGTTGACTCACCAGCTACTTTGCCCGTAGTTCTTCAAGAGATCATAAGGGTTGGCTGCAGATCTTTCTCTGCCTTATCCAGCTACAGATCTTCATACGGTTTGCTGGAACTTCATATCTTTCAGATTTAGTGTCTCTAGCAAACTTGGTTAAAGTTGGCCAATGGATTAAAAAGTTACTGGGAGGTGGATGTGACAGGTTGGCATGTGGACACACAGTGTAATTCCATACTTTTTCCAATGAAAAACAGGCTAAACATAACGAAGGTACATATAGATAGTGAAGGAATATGTCCTGAATCAAGCTCAGTTGTAATAGAAATGTCAGTTTTCCATTGCCTCCACCTTCTTTAGAAGTTAGCTAACCAGTATATTTTCCATCTGCTTACAAACGCAAGATAAAGTTTTGTCATTTTTCAGGAATGGGCAAGGAAATATAACTTCTTTTCAGCTGGATCAGTTTATCTAGACTGTGAAAGATTAAACACGAAGAGGATACTGCCAGCAAAGGCAGAGAGAAAAAGCTGCTTACTTCCTGGTAGGATAATAAGAGCACAAAGTGGAGGTGTGCATTTCAAGATCACAGCAAGCTGTGCTTTATTCAGAATGGTACTACACCATTTGACACATGTGCTGTAACCACATGGAAACCATGGCATGGGAGGAATATTGTAGGAGGGAGACTGCAAAGTATAGCAAGAAAAAAAAACCAGCAAACCCAGGAAAATAAATTTGTATTACATAAAGGAGATATGACACAGTTGTGCTGTTCGGGAGTTATTCCTTATATAAAAAGAAACATTGGTAAGAATGAAAACCCCTTCTTAGAACAGTAGGCGCAGGAGCAATGGTAGGTAGGTATGTGGGAGAAACAGCGTGGGTTGTAAGACCAATATTAGACTTAAAGTACTCAGAGAGGAAAAGTCCCACAAAATGAAAAATCCCTTCAAAAACAACAGTGAAAGCAAAAGGGAATATGTTTTTAAATTGTCTGCTCTGCCAAAGATGAGAGTGAAGAAAACTAGATACTGCATACAGAAAACAGAAAGAGTAGCATAAAGAAGTGCAGAAGATCCCTGACAATCACCAGTGTAGAAACACTGCTTTCACAAGGTGTCTTGCTCTTCACTGACAGAAAAAACATAATTAGAGGAGTGAAATACTACTAGCTTTAAGGTGTTAATAATGTCCTGCAAGGTCAGCTAGAAAGTCCACTAGTGTCAGTAAAAAGCTGCCTGCTGACTATAGTGGCTTTTGGCTCATTTCCATAAAGCTCTTATTCAGGTGCAAATTGAACTCAAGTCAACAGTAAGCCAAGGAAATGACTTCTTATCACACATTATGCAATTGCTTGATGACCTATATTCAGTGAGTTAGGGGCCCTAATTTAGTGTCTGGCCGACATGCTAGCAAAACTCTATCACAGCTCTGAGAGTAATCAGGGTAGTCCTGGGATGAACAAGCAATGTCATGGTCAAGGTGAAGTCATGCTACTAAGTAGCGTGCAAAAAAGACCTAGCTTAATGGAAGACTTCAATTCCCAGAGCAAGTACTTGGCTCTTTCTCACAAAAAAAAACCCCAACCAAATTATCATGTTCAGCAGAAAGGAATAAAAGCAATTTTATGCTGAAAAGTCATTGAAAAAGAAGTTATTTCATATTTTGTCCTCTTTTTGTTTTACTACCATTTACCATTTTCCCCTTCCTTCTTCTACCCTGTGATTGATTTGCATCTTACTTCTGCATACCTCCTAAATTTACATGAATTTTACAGAGTGCAGCTTAAAATTAAGCACATTCCTAAAAGCTTTCCTGAACAGGAAGGGATTAAAAAAACATGTGAAATGAAGCATTCGTACAAGCACTTTGCTGAATTACAATGACTTCAAAACTAAACCCAAAAGCTTCTGCTGCCTAGCCCCTCTGATCTAACATCCTCTGTGGGTGAACAGTGACATGCAGGACTTTTTATTTTTAACAATTCCATATTCTTTTGAAAATCTCATATCTACACAGAACAGAAGTGACCAAGAGCAAATACAGTCACTGTGATGCATTGTACTTCACATATATATTACAGAACTATGGAACATATGTTTCTAAAGTCTCAAAAAGAATAAGCTCCGTGTCCATGCATAAAGCATGGCTTTATGGAGTTTGTGGTGGTACGTAACATTTATGTTCACCTTGCAGAGGCTGCAATAACTGATCTCAGAGGAGGAGTTTTGGCTCAGGAAAGGATGTGGTAAAGTCTGATGGATGATAAAAGGAATCACTGGATCCCTTGAGCAAGCGCCAGCTAGCTTATGAAAATCCCTGCAGAAAATGAGACTGCTTTCTCCTTTGGACACTAATGGAAAGACAGAGCAGAAGCAATTCCTGGCTTCCCCTGAGACAAAGTCAGGAAGGCTGCTATGGGGAGCTACAATAAGCATGTTTTTTGTCTTCTGGTCTATTCATCACTAATGTCAAGAGCATGACATTCTTAACAAGGATCAAACACTTTTCTCTAAAATCTATTTCTCAGATAAGGTCTCTGAAAAAAAATGGGGTAGAAAAGGACAAGGAAGGAGAGAAAATTAATGAGGGAAATGTGGAAGGAGTCTTTTGTCACTAATCACGGATACTAGAAGAGATACAGCTCTTTTTATTCCATTTTGAAGCTACAGCCTTAGGGAAGTTATACTAAAATTAGGTTATTTTTAGTTCAGTGAACGATGTTTCACTATTATAGCTATGAATTTTGCAGAAGACAGACAGAAACAATTGTTGATTTAAATCCACACTATTTTCTTTTATAGATACAATTAATTTTCTTGCTCTAGGAGACCTCTCCATTTTAGAATCATTTAAAATAAAACACTAATACCAAAATTGTCCATTTGTGCAATTTTCATGAGAATTTGGGTGGCTCTTTTAAAAGGCCCAAATGAAAGAAAAACACATAGTGACATTAAAAAAACATAAATTCATCATTCCTCTTGACTAAAGCTTTCATAAATGAATTAAAAAAAATCAGTTTTGGTTATATTTCTACAAAATACAGTGCAATTCTGAGTGAACTAAAAAGTGGAAACCATGGATTTGTCTATTTTCAGACAGTCATTGTTTTATTTAATTAAATGTCAGATGCTTTCTGATGAGTTGCAAAGACTAGCTTAGGGCTAATTTCACATGTTGAGTATGTAAAAATACATAATTATGTAAAGCTTTTGCAGGCCAAAGCTATAATTCAGCAAAGTATTTAAAGAGCAGAACTATTGTACATACCTGACTACTCAACACTAACAGGTTGAAATACTTTGCAAATTCAAAGTGTAGATAGTAGCGTCCCTTTCCAGAATAACATTGAAATACATTCCCAAATCTACTCTCATTCAGAAGAAAACCAACCAAAATAAGCATGACAGAACACACTCGTTTAAATGTTTTCCTTAACTGGTACCTACAAGTAAAAAGCAGAAGCAAATAGGAACAGAAACTGTATGTCTTAATGGAGAGCTGTATATGATGTAGTAAAACATGGACTTACTTGAGGGTGGTGAGCTCTGTAAGGGATGGCTGGGTGGCCTTGAGATAGCTCTCTCTCCGTGCAGCAATCTTTGGAGATGGCTTTGGACTTGTGTCTGAGTCTCCACTGTCATCATCCCCCATGGCTTTGATGTAACTGCCACTACGCATTCGTCGGCAGGGAATCTCATCATCTTTCCCTCGTGGAGTGTATCCAGTCCATTCATCTTGAGGAACCTGAAGTGATAAACACAATTCTCTTATTGGTACACTCTTCCTGATGTAATTCCACAGCAAGATTTGATCGTGCTAAGCCACAACAGAGCCATAACAAAAACTCTCATGGCCAAGGGCCCATCCTCAGGTTCAGCTCAACATATTGAACACTGCTGGGGAGGCACAAGGGATGAAATAGGAATCCCTGTATCACAATCTTTTCAGAGTGTGCATAGCTACACTCACCAGGATGATTTTGGTTCAAGATAAATTTCAAGTTGGTGGAGCTATGTACTAATCATCACAAAAGTAGGTTTGCAAGTATGAAATTATTCTACTATTGCTTCTATAACATAATTAGTGTGACTGATCAACTGCCAGCTTGCAGGGATCCTCCTTTTGAATTATATTAGTCTGAGTATGAGTCATAGAAGTCTTTATTCCCTTCTTTTTCTTCTTATTGATGTGCATTATTTCTCTTGATCTGAAGTAAGTGCTGTCCAATTCCTTGCACTGGAAATCTGGAACACTGGGAATGTGCATTAGCGAGATTTTGTGACATAGCAGAAGACAGTCCAAGAGGACGATGCTCTTGCCCACCCAGTCTCTCCTTTCTTCTTCTCCTGGGGCTTCTGACCATTGTAAACCAACACCATTCTCTTTTCTGTAACAGTGGAAACAATGTGCAGTGGATTAGGGTCCTTGAAGGAGCTGTCCTGAAGTTATTTTCCAGAAACCTTATTTTTATAGTAACGGTGAAACTGCAAAAGGGCTTTTTAGTTAAACATATTTTGTGTTAGATTTGAATAAAAGTAGTTGTGAATTTTTAGTTTCCTACTTTTCAGGTTATTCTTTGTGAATCAACTCTATAAAGCAAGCTATAGCTACAATGCTCAGAAACCCTTACAAGCCATATTAAAAAAGGAGTCTCAAATCTGGGTTGCAAAAATTTGTCCGGCAGCTTACAAATACTGGCATCTACCAGGCTAATCACCGAGTGCCTCTTTTCTTTGGAACATTTGTTCTTCAACAACATTTATCTTCTGCTGAGTACCTTGTGTATCCATTGCTTCCCAAACTTCAGCCAGAGCATTTAGATCCCAGCTTGTTTAGCCAACCAAAACTGAAACATTGGACTGTTTGCTAACAGCTTAGCTTTGATTCTCACTACAAACATAAGCCTAAGTCCAGAGGCTGTAAGGTCTTTCAAATGTTACTGTCAATGTAGGCCAAATTTTTATGGCATTTTATCAATCTATGCTGCTATAAACTGCAATCCAAAAACCAGCATGTTATACAAAGGAACAAAGATATTTAATGGTCCTAAGCATTCATGGGCTTATTACTAATTATAATTAATTAACCAAACTATTAATAAGATGTGCCACTGCTTTTTTTCCTGCTGATTTCAAACCCAAGACCTTGCCAACTTTCCTCCTTCACTGACCCTTCTTTTCCTGCTACTGACATCATGATTTAGGGCCTTCCTTGAATTTACAGGCTCAGACAAGTCCTTCTTTCTTCTTGTGCTCAGTCTAAGCTTTCTCTTTTCTCTCTTGGTCAAGTCTGGCCTTGATAAACTCACTTGGAGCTTTTATATTTTCCTCAGAGGACTCAAGATTTAATCCTGGAAGTGTACTCTAGTTTCTATCTTTATCAACATTTCTCCAGTCTTCCTTTTTGAGACTCAGATTTCCTCCTCAGTTGCTCCATGTTTTATTTAACTAATTCTTTCTTTATTTAACCAATATTTTATTTACCTATTCTTTTTTGGTGCCTTTTTAATTTTCCACGTTTTCTTTAAATATCCTTTAGTAATAACTCTGGTAACTTTACTTCTGTGAAACATTTACATTCTTATCTTCTAGCAGCACAGAAAGTTTGTTGCTGTTTTTTTTTCTTTCTTTCTTTTTTTTTTTTTTGTTGTTGTTGTTGTTTTTGATATTTGCCTGGCCTTCAAGAATATAAGTTCCTTAAGGCAGGGATATATTTCAAAGTCCCAGAATCCCAGAATCCAAGAATGGTAGGGGTTGGAAGGGACCTCCAGAGATCATCCTGTCCAACCCCCCTGCATGAGCAGGCACACCTAGAGCAGGGGCACAGGACCGCGTCCAGGCGGGGTTTGAATGTCTCCAGGGAAGGAGACTCCACAACCTCTCTGGGCAGCCTGTGCCACTGCTCTGGCACCCTCACAGGAAAGAATTTTTTTCTCATATTNCCCAGGATACCCTTGGCCTTCTTGGCCACAAGGGCACAGTGCTGGCTCAGGCTCAGCTTGCTGTCCTCCAGCACTCCCAGGTCCTTCTCAACAGAGCTGCAAGTCCAGTTTTCTTATTGAACAATAGCATGCAGAATTGTGTATCTATATGAAGTAATTGAATAAATACACTTAAAACCACTTAAAATATTATTCTAGAAAAGGTTAAGACTCTAAGAACTGGAGTATTACAGACTGAGAGTACTAAGTATTAGCAGAACCCACTGGAGGGACAGGATTGAATATACAGCTCTGATACATTTCCACATCAAATAAAAAAAAAAAAGAAAAGAATGAACAATGTTTCAATTCTGAGGCTTCTAAGTTTATACCTAGACCCTGATCTGGAAAGCTGATGCTTTTCTGGTATGTATATGTTTGTAAAGTGCCATTGAAGTAATAGTTTCTAGTGGTTCTGATTCTGATTTTTGACATACAAGAGTATGGAGCATTTTACACTCCTCCTCCAACCACTTAATGACAGATGGAGGATAACTTTTTTTCAAGTCTTATTCTTGCATTGGTTCTAGGCCTATGGCATCATCAAACAGTGAAAATACAATCTATATTAATACCACCCTTCACATACATTTTGGAATCTACAGCTCCTGCTTGTCAACTGTAAAACCTTGACTTTTCAAATCACTCTTGTACAAAAAAAGAAGTTAACAGAGGTTTAGTAAAATCAAGCTCTGCTGATATTTTGTTGGCATGCTCAGATTTCAGTCAGATGTTTAAAAACTGTAATAGTGTATTTCCAATACACTAGTGGAAACTAATACAGATTTCAGACAGATATTAGATATCTAAGTCAGAGTATGTAGAGAATCTGTGAATTCTCAGAGGACGTGCACTTTAATCTGTTTAATATTTTATTCATTATGTTTTAGTTAAAGATCTGTGCTTTTTCTCACTAAAATAAATTAGTGAATTAATCTTTAATGTACTAAATAAAATATGTTAGTATAATGTTAAGGTTGGTGTCTTTACCTCAGAAAAAGTCAGGGAGTTAAAGTTACAATGCTCATACAGAACCCATAATTCAGGCAAGGTTTAAATAAAACTTGTAGTTTTATTAAATAATAGGCATACTGTTAGATTTACTGCTGTAGTTTATAGGTGCAATACAAGTGATGAGATATAGTTGCTGTGGGCACCACAACCCTGAAATTCTTGAGTTCTGTTATTAATAACCCCATACATAAGTAGCATATATTTTATCCTAAAGCTTCTCAAAATTATTTAGATACAACAGGCCAAGTTGTGAAAGCTGGTTGCAATGAATTTACAACAAAACTTCTTATGTACACATGCAAACACTGTGTACTGTGATGAGCTTTGAATGCGTTGCTCTAGCCCCACAATTTGTATGATGTGACTGTGAGGAAGTTTCCAGTTTGAGCTCTGCTCACTCAGTGACGTGAGCAACCACTGAAAACCAGCACGCTACCTTTTTAGTAGCTCTTCCACCTTTTAAACACTCTGCAGAAAAAGAAAGCTGAGCTGTTCACACAGAGACCGGGGCAAAACAGTCTCAGGGAGTGCCATGAACCCACGGGCTGGTTTGTGTACTGGAGGTTAGCTGAATGTGTAAAACCAAAGGAAATTATACAAATGCAACCCAAGTTCCACTACCATATTATAGGTTTAAGGGTAAACCCTGTATGTGCCAAAGAGAAAAGGATGGCTATGGTTAGGAAAAACAGACAGGTTTAGAGTTTAGAGAACAGCCTAAAATATCAACCCAGATATGCTTCTAATTTCAGTTAACACACTGAGGAAGTCAGAGTCTTTGTACAAACTATCTTCCCTGCCTAGACAAAGCTGCAGTAGAAGAATGTAATGGATATTTGAAAAAAAAGCTATTTTAGTTCAACAGTTTGCCCAGTTTTCTTGCAGGTATTTAAGGCCGAGTGATTTTTTTTTTTTTTTTTTTTTTTCTTTTCAGTAAGGTTTCAGTATTTAAGAGAGTATTAGGGAAAAAAATATGGGTCCATTCCCCTTTATCTTATTTCAGTTTCACAAGAGTCAGAAACCCTGATTTCAGCAGGTGGAGTAGGAGAAAACAGTAAGACATGGTGTAACTGGTAGAGAAAACTTGCAGGGTAAAGAAACACTTTAGATGTAGTAGATTTTTGCTTTGGCTATTAACAGTTGTAATACTTTTTATGAAAGGATCTCAGCACTGAGATCTATGTATTACTTGAGTAGGACAAACAACCCTTGAAGTTCAGCATTTCCCTTCATTGTACCTATCTTGCTGTTTAGAAAATACAGGCTGATAAAATAATGTCAACATTTTAATACTTCTGTGCCTATAGTCAAATACCTCAAGCAATACCTAGTAAAAGAAGTGACCTGATTTTCAGAGTGCTTTCTTTGGTGCCTAAAAGGAATGGCTGTAACAGCTCATAGCAGAGAATGCAATTTACTGTCACAGTGGTGTTTCATATCATGGGAAAAAAGTAAAACATAAAGTCCTCTCAAAACTAATTTTTCAATTCCAAACAAAATTGCAAAAATAAAATTGACTACATTATTTCATGGATTCTGTTTCTATACATATGGCACTAAACATTCTGTAGTATGCGTCCTGTTGATCTGGAAATATCCTAGGAAAAGCGTCTATGTGAGCCTCCAGCTCTTTTAGTTTTTTCAGTCAGGAGGTCTGCACAAATTTTCCTACAGGCTCTTACTTTGTTTGAATGGCCAATATTATGTCTTGCAAGGTCACATACTACACTGCACGCTAGTGCATATGCACAGTATCTGCTGCCTTAGAGGATTAATGGCATTAAGATTGACATACCTGAGATAAAGCTGTTTCATGCTTTTAAGAAAATCATATTATCCAATTACCTTGGCAATACCATTTTTTTCAGTATCAGAATATCAAGCAGGAACATCACTTGCATGATTGTTTTTGCTCTCATGAAGAAGGGGGAAGAGCTAAACTCAGATCTAACAATGAACATCATTGTTTTTATTAAAATAGAACTACTATTATTCACACTATTGAAGTAATAGAGATCCTGGAAACATTTCATTCTGCAAATGATCTCTAAGATCACATACAGTTCTTTCCTTACAAGCTTAAAAATCAAGAGTGCACTTTGTTTATACAAAAAGCACAGTGAAACAGGACACCATTATTACTTGAAAATACATAGAAAATATTCAGCAAAGGCCCTGAGCCAGGCAACTTACTGAAACTTAAGATTTCAGCATACACCTAGAAATAAAATATTTGTTACAAGTATGAAAACTAAGCCTGACCATAGTTTCTTTCTTCTGATTAAATGGCAGATATAAGATTCTTTTATAAACAGAGCAGACTATACGGACAACATACTGCCACCAGCCAACTTCTTACCTGGATTCAGCTTCATTTACTGTATAGATTACCTGTCCTGATCTTTAACTATATTTATGTTGCTCTGGAAGTGTTCACACTTTGTCATTAGCCAGGCTGGACTCACTGGTCAATTCCTTTAATGCATGTTTTGATATAAAGGAACTGAGTTTTTCTAATAGATAGTCTAGGTCCCCAAATAAAGAAGCTAAGCAACAGTATACTGGCCCCCCAGTTTTCAAACATTCATTTCAAAAGCTCACACATAGTGGTATGTGAAATAAACCCAGCATGTAAGGACAAAGGTAAAGAAAACATTTTTAATTTGATTTCTAAACAATAAAATTAGAATATCTAATTTCCTTCTTTTTTGTCCAAAATTGTTATTAACTTACCTTACTGGATGAAATAGCAAACAGACTGTCTCTAGAGCAAATTAAGTTCATTATTGATCTCTAGTTTGATTTGGTTTATTGCAGCTGAAATCATTAAAGCTTCTCCCTGTGCTTTGCCAAGGCAATGTGGATGACTATAGAAGTAAACACCAGGACTGGAAGGAGTGGCTAACCATTGCTCACAGCAGTAGACTTGTAACTTTAGCTTTCTATTAGTATGCAAATATTTAATTAAATGAAATTATACAACTGAAGAACAATGCTTAATGACTGCTCAGTGCAGATTTTCAAACCCATGCAATTTGGTTTTCTTAGCTGTTATTATGCCTCTTCTGCGTGCTGTTAAGGAAGTTTCAATTGCCATCTTCCACTTACTAAGCCTATTCCTAGCACTCATGAATATTGAATTAATCAGACCAATAAAGATGAGTAGCATTTCATTCTATCAATGTGCATGTGTTAAGAATCCTTCAAGTTTGCAAAAAAAAGGAAGACTTAGAAAGCTTAAAGAACAATATATGTTTAATAAGCCTCAAGAGTTTTCAAAAAGGCAGATAAGAAGGTTGCTTCTATTTAGGACAAACTTAATATGCTCAGTATCTGCAGCAACAATTGCTTTAGTTTGTACTATTTCAGGTTCTACTATAAATTAATTTAGTTTAGCTGACTTATCTATGTATTTTTTTACAGGAAGAGCATTAACAGCCAAGACAAAGACCCTGTCTGAGATAGAACATTACTTCCTCAATCCTAAGTGCGCACACCTTGCATCAAACCTGAACAAGCAGTGTGGAGAATTGCAATCTTCCTTCACATAACGTTTGGAAAGTCTTCTAAAACACTATGAATCCTCACAGAGTAAGCCAACAGACAAAATTCTTCAAGCACCACTCCAGTTTATAATTTTCATTCATCAAAAGGTGCCTTGACCACTAACTTGTCAATCTGATTCACACCCTGTTTTATGAAGAGGAATGTGTATCTCCTACACAGAACAACCACATCTTGATTCCAGATAAATTTTCTCCTCCTGCTTTATGCATAAAAATCCAACCAATCATGAAGAGGACCATGTGGATACAATGATCCCAGCCAAGGGCCTTGCAAGTTTCCCACCCCCAAACACATTCTGCAGAAAGGAAGCCAAACAGCAACTACCACATCTATTAGCTGAAGGAAACATAACTGAAGGTCAAATAGCAGTACTTGGCCAGGACCTCAAACTAAAACTGCTTCAGTGATACTCATGGATGATACTCTCTCTGTGGCAGAGGGCAGACATTCATTCTCATCTTTCTCAATACCCTTGAAGCTTTCAGTGCAGTTGGCTATAATGAGATATGGCTCCTTGCCCAAGTAAGGATGACAGGATGACTGTTAACATAAACACCAATCCTTGAAAGGACACTTTCAATGACTAGCAATGGATAAATGTTCTTTCACTTCTAGATGCCTTCTTTTGGGGTGAATTGGTTCTCTCCCTAATCACTTCAGCACCTGCATATAGTGATTAGTTAGCATCAAATGCCAGTACTGTTAAATGAGATGTCATATTACCTTTCTTTCACTACACATGACTGCAAGCCCACTATCAAGCAGCCAGCAAGAAACTGGCTTGTGGATGGAGAACATGTAGCTGAATCTGTATCCTTGGAAGAAAACAGATGTGGTGGGGAGAGCATTTTGAGAAACAGCCCTTATGCTGTTTCTGTTGGCTGACTGTAGCTGGATAATCTCTGGTGCTTTGTTAATGTTGTGCTTTTGCAGGCAGCACCTGCAAGTAATGCAGTTAAGCTACCACCTTGAGCTGGCTAGTAGCTTCTGTCACATTTTAGTGTACAGTGGACAGACTTCACTGAAACTTCCACTATGTCTTCTTTTGTATGACAGCAATGAAATATACCTGTGTAAGAAGCTTTCTTTTGGCTCTAAGGAAACTTTCCTGGTTTCAGAACATCATAGTGTGTCTTCTCAGTGACTCCAAACTGTCACCTTTGCTCTACAGTAGTGTCCCACTGGATATCATATCAAAGTCATGGTCTTGCCTCTCATCTGT
>VZTV01040723.1:2277-21553 GCA_013400875.1 Anhinga rufa | reverse complement strand
CTAGGTAATTGACCCCATCAATGACAATCTGGACTAGCTCCACCTGCAGCAACAAGAAGAAAATGGTGGTAGTAGAATCTTCAGCTAATGGTGTTAATAGACAAAGGGAAAATTGACTTGTGCTGCAACGACAGGAGGTAAAGCTATAAGTAAGGAGGGTCATGGCATAGACACTACAATCCCTGTGGCACAGGGAGTATGGCTCATGCTGGTCCAGTGGAAACCCATAGCAATTCCTTTCTCCTGTTTGCCCTGAGTTTGGGCTGCCAGCACCAGAAAATATCAAATAGGTCCCTAAAGTTATTTCAACCAAATTCTGCTCCTACTCTATGACTATAGGAACAAAGCAAACAAACAAAAGTCCTTACAGAAAATGTTTAGGCATGAGTTGAGAGACCTATTTCAAATGTGAACACAGGGTGCAGGATCCTCCCCATATGCTTGCGTAAAAGTAACGCGTGGCACAGCCATGTATTTGCCACACTCGTGTACGAGGATGAAGAAACCAAAACAGCAATGCTGTGAGTGCTCAGCATCACCAGGCAGCTCACACTGAAGCAGCTAATGCCATTGCTGTGTCTTCCCAGCTCCCAAGCCCATGTGCTTGCGGGAGCACTTATGTAAGCACAGTCAAACAGAAACTAAATGGAATGGTGGTGCAAGGAGGGGACGAGAGAGGCTTATTGCTCTGATTCACACCAGCCCTGAATGCTGCTGGAGGCATGGGGTAGGAGTCCTTCACGTGGCTGGGACTGGGAGGACGGCAGGACTACCTGTTTGGCCACAGCCATTTAGACTGCCTGAGAAAGCTTGTCAAATCAGTCTTCACAGGCATGGGCATGGCTCAGGACCATATGTTTCCCTGTGGATGACCATGAACCCTGTGCAATGATTCATCAGCTGTGGGGAAAGATGTCCTACTCATTCTGCCAAGCATGCTGACTTTGCTGAAGTGGTTTTGCCAAGCCCGGGACCCACATCTCTGAAGCATAGGTTCTCATCCTAAACTCATGCTGGCTCTACGTCATCCATCACTCCTTTGTTTTCAGCTCTTGATTTACAGTGGCAGGAGTGGGATTAGCTCCAGGCCCAGAGCAGCACCAAAATTTGTCATTCTATATGGCAGCGGGTAGTGGTGTCCTTGTAACCTTTTTCAAAATTGCTGAAGAATACAAGGTACCTTGTCTCCAGCAGCCTTTCTCCATGGACAGTGACATGTGAGGACCACAAGCCCTGTGGTATAGTTAGCCAGCAAGCTCTTGTGCTGATTTTTCTTAATCTTCATTAAATGGTTCATTAGCAACCTTTAATGACTGGTTTGTAAAAACCGAATGCGAAGACTAAATCCTATTGTCTCTTTATTGTGACAGTCACAGATTTTCAAGGGATTTGTTTTTACTGTAGAGCATTTCAGTGGCTTAGCAGTTTATTTTATTGTCTTTAACAGACCAGCTGTGTTGGGAAATCAGAGGTCTGAATTTGCAGCCTCAAGAAGAAAAGGAATTTCATATTAAGTTTGCATTGACCAGTAGCTGAAACAAAGCAAAAACACAAACAATTTTATCTTGCACCTTTGGGACCATAATTCAGTTCTGCAAACACATTTACCACATAATGGAATTTATTTTATTATGTACTGAAAAATACGTCTTATAATAAAACATTTCTATCCTCTCGAGTTTTCTTTCTTATTTAGATTTCAGAATCTTGAAGGCACAGATTTTATTCTTCTTATCTATTGGCTTAATCTTTTGAATCCTTGCTGTACAAGGAATCACTGACTTCAGTGGAAGTCTTCATACAAACAAAAATTTGTAGGCTTAGGCCATCTGTCAGTAGAACTCATTAATTAATCATGCTGTGTAATCCTTTTGTATTATTTGTGTTATTTTCATATAAAGCACACATGATGATGTTTAAGGTATTAATAAATGTCTTTGTCACAAACTGTTGTTGCAAGCAGTACAGCTTAACAGCTTTTCACTCCTATTTATTTCAGTCTAGATCCAAAGAAACATAGCTGCCTACATCAAACTCCAAAATTTAAAATTTCCAAACCCCTGTCCAAATGCCCCTAGGCTGTGAAGACATTCAAGGGCATGTCCAAATAAGAAAGCACAGAAGCTCTGACTTGACTCTGTCCCAGTGGCAGAAAACCTAAGGTGAGTGAGAAAGGGAAGCCAGCTGGCTGGCTGTGGACTGGTCTGAATCTAGTTGTAACCCAGGTGCATTATCCCAGGGTTATACTCATGGAAACCTCCCAAGAATCAGGCTGAACTCTGGTGTCATGTCGCAACAGCAGGACCAAATTGTGTCCATATCTAAGCTGCCAAAGCCTCTCAGTGCTGTGCTGTTCTGGATTAATACACCTTGACAGCATGCTTTTCTTTGCAATGGAGTTTTAACTTGCAACAAACCCCACAAGGTAATTAAAATTTTGCTGCTGGGCAAGCAGGCAGCCCTTCAAATCCTGACTTGTACAAGCAGGTTGGTGTCTGAGCCCAAACTGTGTCTTGCATTGCTAGTGGAGAAAAAGATCCTGAGGAGACAGTCCCACTAGGGCCTGCCTGGCTAACCATAGCTGAGAGGTTACAGCACACACCTGGGGAGCCAAAGATGTTTGACAGAAGGTTTGAACCTCTGTATACTATCTACTAGCAGAGTGCTCAAATCACTGGAGCCACTGGGTCTTGCAAGGTAAATTTTTGTCTCAATTGTTCTTGACATGGCCAAGGGTGAACACAGCCATGATCTCGGTGAGGAAAGGGAAGCTGTAGTGGTGCCACAGGACTTGCAACCTGTGACCTGGAATAAGGGTTTGGCTCAGGCAGAGCTAGTGGGAGGAGGCTACAACTCTGACATGGCTGCTTCTCCAACATCCTCCAGTAGATTTGCTCTTAGGAGCTGTTCTGCTTTATAAAATACTTAAATATGAAACTGGAGTGAGGTCTGGAACCCGAGTCTTCCAGGAGATCAGCAGCACCAACAGGCTGTAGGGTCATTTCCACACTCTGGCACAACAAATACTCATTCAAACTGAAATAGCTTCAAAACAAATGTCTGAGACAAACCCAATTCATCATAGCCTACAGCCCAACAGGGAGGGCTCAGAGCTGACAATTAAATCTTGCCCTGATTTAAACCTAGCTCTCCTGTGTCCTCTGCTCAGTGCCACACAGGGCACATGAAGATGGCACTGACTCCTCCTCCTCAGTTATTTTGGGATGAAAGGATTGGCCTTGTCCCGCTGTCTCACTGTGGAGAAAGCACGTGACTGAATACTGAAAGGAAAATAACACCTTAAACCATATTGCTTTTGGTGCCTGATTCCCTGGACGGGTTAGGACTCAATCCCTGCTTCTTTCCCCAACACTTTGCAGCAGGTACAGCAGGTACCTGCCCAATGCATAGTAGCTGGCTCAATGCCCACTGTACAACTTCTTACACACGCCTCATGTCCAGTGCTGCAGGGACAGCTGGATGCCGATCTCATAGCTGTGCACTCCAGCAGGCAGGCAGGTCTAAGAGTTTGTGCTGTGATGCTGAGAAATGTTGTCCTGTCCATTACCAAAGCCAAGCCTTTCCAGCACACGTGTGCTCTCAGTGGAGAGCCTTGGCACACGGTTGAAACAAGTCACGTTTGTGGAATTTGCTCAGGGTTTTTTTTTTCATGGCCACAACATGAGTATTTGGTAAGCACTTCATGGACTTCAGTAATTTTTCATTGCAAAGTGTTTCCATTGGACCAGATTCACCAGGAGTAAAAGCTGCCATGGCTCCACTGAGATCAGCGGAGTGAACCCAACTGGAGGGAAACTGACTCAATCAGTACAGATCTGAGCTAAAAAGCAAGGAAAAAAAACCCAAAACACAGGTTACCTCTGAGCGACCCATGCGGTCCAGGTTGGAGATATCATACACATCTGCTACGGCTGCTGTGTCCACTCCACCAGTGCCACGCTTTTGCAACCTCAGGTTCTCCAGGATCTTTGGAAACCTGGGATCCTATCAGAAAAAACAGGTTTGAGCTTATTGCTTTTACCCTGGCTATTGTGCCGAATCCTTGCAATGTTATTATCCATGACTTAATAGCATCTCCAGAAATACAGGCAGAGGTGGATAGTTCTCTTGGTCCTTGGATTATAGCCTGTCTTGGCATCTGTCTGCTGAGTAGATTAATTTCCATAACAAATACAATCATTTGCAGAATAAAAATGTGCTCAATTAGTTGTGCATTATCCCTGGGACCTTGTTATACATCATGCTAACATGCAGTCGCTGTAAGCTGTCATTTTTCATTTGTTCCTTTACAAATCAGAAGAGCTGACTTATGTCACTGTCCTTTTAACTGACTTATGTACCTTGCTAAGCTTGGGCAGCTTAACGTGGACTCCAGCGCGTAAACCAGTTCCCAGGTTGGAAGGACAGGTCAGAACGTATCCGAGACGCTCGTTCCACATGAACTCCCAGCCCCGTTCTTTAATTAATCTTTCTACCTATGATGGCAAAAAAAAAAAAAAAAAGAAAGCAAAAAGAAAAGGGCAGCATACAAATGTCTCATTTTCAGATGTCTGCTTATAGCTGAGATTCTTTTCATCACATATCTGTGTTGATGATGAACTTCACTAACACCAGAGGAGCTGTATAGATTTACACCTGAGTACAGTCTGGTTTGGATATGATACAAATGTTTGCATTCATCAGACACCAAGATCTTCAGTGTACAAGGATTTCTACATCATTTTCTCATGTCCACTAGCTTGCGGACTCTTTGTCACTTTATCACAAAGTTCCCTGTCATGGTACTTTGGTATAGCCTTAGCCCATGAAGCCATATCTTCACATAAGAATTATGGCTTTTGCCATGCATTTCTAACCTTGTTATTTTTGGACCGAGGTTGCAACACACAAGCCTAAAGGACCCAAATGCTACAAAGCAAACAAAAGAAGCTGAAGCTGAGTTTTGTGTAATTTTCAAAATGATGCCATGACTCTCGGGGGAGGACATATGAATTCTAAATGCCTAGTATTAACAGCCACACTTCTATTAAAGGGAGACAACATAGCTTGTAGATAATGTTTTTCATTACTAGGTCTCTGGCCAGATTAGAAAGGAGTAAAATAATTATCCACCTAAAAATCACAAAGGTCTATTGACCTTTGAATAGGCTGATACTCTGCTCACTCATCTACGCTTCTGGACTTGCTTCTGTGATCCAAATACAATTTCAATTCAGTTCTTTTCTCATCCAGAGGAAAATAAGATACATAAAGCAGCTCATGCTCACAAGACCTCTGCAAATATACTTCCATTCTGCAGAAGGGTACAGAATAAAGGACTCTCGTAGCATCATTTCTGTATTGTGTGAGGACACCAGAAGTGATGGTGGGAAACTAGACCAGATGTCTGGCCTCAGACACCTGGTCTGGTTGCAGTTCCCAAAGCTGTCTGACCACTTCCCATGGCCAGGGCCATAGGTCCACCTCTGTGGAACGTGAGCTAAGCGCAGTAGCAGAGGCAAAGCTGGGAACAGCATCCGCAAGCCATGTCACCTGGGCCACCACCCTGTACATTGTTCAGTCTCGTGGGTATGCCTTGAAAACCTAAAAGGCCCCAGTTAACCACCCCAATGCCGTAGAAACATACACTAGGTGCTTTTGTTTTTCTATGTTCCCAAACACACTACATACCCAAACTTCCCTATGAATGCTCTGAACTTCCTTTGCTTCCACAGTCAAGAGGTTGTAGTTCCCTGCTGTGCCTACTTGGCCTTCCTTTTTTTGGCTGGGGGCTGTGAAGTGGTATGGAAGGGGTGCACAGCTGTATCAGCTCTACACTTGCTGGGAGGGTTCTGACACAAGGATATCTTTAGAAAGCCAGAGAAGCTGTTTTGCTAGGGTAAGATGAATGAAACAAGCAGTCCAAGGCTGGCCCAATATGCATTTCCATACCCAGGAAGAAAAGCAGTGTGATGGAGACA
Organism: Anhinga rufa; assembly: GCA_013400875.1. Lineage (NCBI taxonomy): Eukaryota > Metazoa > Chordata > Aves > Suliformes > Anhingidae > Anhinga > Anhinga rufa. The sequence continues at coordinate 15,572 of VZTV01040723.1, read as the reverse complement.
AATGTGGTTCCTCCACAGTTCAGATGAAGTGAGCTTGCCAAGAATCCCAATGGGGAGAAGCAGTTATTTTGTGCAGCCTGAATATTCTTACAGTCTTGGAGACAGTTTCAAGCCTGTTCCAGTCTGACATAGTTTAATGTCTAGGGTTTCATGTATTATGGCAATCCAGCCAGGAATGATATGGACAACAGTAGTGGAGAAGAGTGTTTGGCCACATCACCTGTCCCACTGCACCTTGCTGTATTGCCTCTGGGACACAGTAAAATCCACTTTCTCTGTTAAGGAAATTTTCTGTGCCAAAGCAATACAGAGGGCTGCACAGGGCCGGAGCCAACTTGAATCTCTACCTGGATTGTCTAGACAAAACGTTTTAAATCCACACATGTCCTGGTTTCAGCTGGGTTAGAGTTAACTTTCTTCGTAGTAGCTAGTATGGGGCTGTGTTTTGGATTTGTGCTGAAGCAGGGGTGATAATGCGGAGATGTTTTAGTTGTTGCTCAGTAGCGCTTACACCAGTCAAGGACTGTTTCAGCTCCCCGTGCTGTGCCGGGTGCACGGGAAGCTGGGAGGGGGCACAGCTGGGACAGCTGACCCCATCTGACCCAAGGGATGTCCCACACCATATGGTGTCATGCTCAGTATATAAAGCTGGGGGAAGAAGGAGGAAGGACAGGACACTGGGAGTGATGGCGTTTGTCTTCCCAAGTAACCGTTACGCGTGATGGAGCCCTGCTTTCCTGGAGATGGCTGAACACCTGCCTGCCCCTGGGAAGCAGTGAATGAATTCCTTGTTTTGCTTTGCTTGTGTGCGCGGCTCTTTCTTTCCCTATTAAACTGTCTTTATCTCAACCCATGAGTTTCCTCACTTTTACTCTTCCGATTCTCTCCCCCATCCCACCAGGGGGGAGTGAGCGAGCGGCTGCGTGGGGCTTGGTTGCTGACTGGGGCTAAACCACATCCTTTTTGGCTAAACCACGACAACACACCATCTCATTAAGACTTTTTTTGCCTTTATGAATAGCTAGACCAGGAGCCCTGGCTATCAGTTTTTTGAATTTTTATCACAAAGCCCCATATCTCCCCAAAATTGGCAGTGAGCCTAGAGGTCTTAAGCCCTCAGTCCTGTGCACAACCTCAGCAGCATCCACTCTGCTCCCAGCATCAGGGATGAGAACCAGGAGGTGGGCCAAATAAAGTCTTCATTCAAGTAAATCAAGCAATACAAATAAAATGCTTGATTTATGAATTCCCACAGTCTGCAGGCACAAAATCGCAGAAGGGGGATATTTCTTCAGCCACCTTGTGCTGAATAATACAAAAACTACAAAAACATTTTATTTATTTTTCCCTACAACTCAGCTAGCAATTTCTCTGTGTTTCCTTCTTTAACTGCATTAGTGTGGGTTGCTATGTGGACTGGTGTTACTTCATTTTGCAGCTCCCAAAGATGGTAGTTCAGTATGAACCATGGTAGGCAGTGCTGACAACAGCCCAACAATAAACAAACGGGAATAATAAACTCATTGAGATACTACCTCTTTTAAACCACGGCAAAATCTTTCAAACACCCGTTTCATGTTGCCACCCTTTTCCATGGAGATCACCCTGGTGTGGTCCTCTTCATTAATCCAGATGAGAAATGTCTTGTCATTGTTATGCCTGGTTGAGAGGGAAAAAAAAAAAATCTTTAAAAAGACAAGCCCTGAAAAATAATTCTTAGTATTCTTAGCTTTATCACAGTCTTTCAGGGCTGTGGGGAGGTTAAGCACAGCAAAATAACATTGTTCTGCAGTTAGGGATTTGAGCTGCTTTCACAGCTGGATCCCCCATTCCAATGGCATTCCATGGGTTTCCTGGGCACAGCAAGAACAACAGTTTTTCTGATCACATCATGCTGCTGCAGTGCTGAGCAAGGAAAAACATGTTGTCCTCTAGTACAAGCACAGCTGGGAGGTACAGCAAAGGGAGAAGCCAAGCTCTGCATCCTGCATCACTGGGGGCAGTTTTCATTGTTCTTAGAAAACTATGCAGCTCGGAAGAAACCCCTAATGCTTACCTGCCACTGGGGGCCAAGCAATATGTCCTTACTTGATTGTGTTCTCCCTTAAATCAAATCCCAGTGCCCTCTGTATCACTTGGTAGCACTGGATTGCCCCATCAGTCAAGTTATGTGTCCAAGGACAGCAGATGCACGTTGCTTCCAGACAGCGCATTAGTGATGCTGGCTTGTCAGTCAAGATAAAAATGCCTGAAGATACCCACTCTTGCTTCAGACAGATCAGTCATGGTTAGGTTTTATTAAGTGTAGGGTCAAACCTGAGGTCACTTTTCCTGGCTTTTTCTCCACTTCCTCAGTCTTCTACTACAGCTTTTCTACAGCATGTAGAAGGTGATTGATGGGATGACACTCATTCATACAAGCAGCGGAATATTAACAGGTTTGAAACACATGAAATTTGAAAGTTAAAATTCACTGAGAGCCTGACTTTCAGATGGTCTTTAACTGCGACTCCCTTTTTTGCACTTTGAGTTTGCCAGATGTAAACATCCTGTGCCCTGACATTATGGTCAGCTGAGGTCCAGTTACCTTGTCTTCAGTCACATAAGAATGATCAGGGAGGGTTTTCCAAATAGACTGAGGCTGGCCTGACTCAGTGCCCCTCTAATTAACTAAGTTGCTTGAAGGAATGTGGAGGGAGGCCACACTGAGTGCATTTAAACTGTGCCACCGCTGCTGGTGAGGTTGGTGGGGCTAGTCCTGCAGCCCAGAACAAGGACAGGATTGCAATCTTTATAAGAAAAATAATTTCCAGAACATGTAGCCTTTTTGACAATTTCTTGCAAGAGAAAAGCAGGTTTTCCAAATGTGGCGTACCGAAATACTTTCCAATCATACTAATTTTTTTCCAGTCTGCCTGATATTTCACATGTAAAACAAGCCAAAACCCAAGTCTATTTTATTCAGGAGATCCCTGGATAGTATTTATATTGTTGGTACTTCTCCTGTATGTTCGTAGAGAGAATCAATGATACCTTAGATTTATCCTTTTGCTCTTCCTTAGATTTAGATGGGGACCAGGGAACTAATCTGGAGCTTGTTGAAATAAAAAAAAATCCTCACAGATTTCCAGCAGCTCATCAGGTTTCATGGGTGATCAGGTTTCACAGTGCCTGCTCCCCAACAGAAATCACGTTTAGCTCATCACAGTAACACTGGCTATGCTTCTGAACATGAGCCAGTATTGTCATACACTGCTTGGAAAGTGGTTGGGGTTTTTTTCCACATAAAGTCCCATCCCCTCTGAAAGTCCTGAATCTGTCTAGGGCAAGGAGACAGGCTAGGTGATTCCTCAGAATCCTTTTTAGCCTATTTTTTCAGAATTAAAGCTTCTGGTAATGCCTAGAAGTATGCCCGCATGGATGCAGATGCTATGCAGTGCACAGCTGCCCCCACCCTTGCTAGTGGTGGTGTGCTGATCTCAGCGCTATTAACCCTTTCTCTCCCAGAAAATATTGTATTTGGGCAAAAAATAAGTCAAGTGTGTTCTGAAAGTAGAAACAGACCTAGAACAAAATAGAAAATTCAACTTCTGTATCTCCTTTTTGTCCAGTTCATTTGGAAAGAAAGTGTTACTTTCAGCTCTGGGAATTAAAATAATACTCTGTCTCTTGACAGCGAGGAGGGGGATTTGCAATGTGGTGTCCTGCAGCTGTGTGGCAGGTTGTTCCTAGCTGACAGCATGGCTATAATCTGGTGTTAGATCTGCTTTTGTAACCTCAGCTCTGCCGACTGCATGGTGATTTACAGGCTCTTTCCCAAATCAAATTTTTATCTAGAAATAGAAAAAATGGTGACAAAAAAAAAAACAAAGAAGGAACTGTGCCTATGATACTGTGTTGTGTGGATGATATTAGTGATGGCTTCTGAACAGAAAGGTCTTTCCCATTCTCTTGCTCATTACTGGATTTTGTTTTGGTTTTGTTTAAATTAAGCAGGAAAACTTTTTTTAAAAGCAAACTCCACATGCTGTGAGTATGGGGACAGACTGGCTGCAAGGTTAGGACAAGCAAGGAGATTTGTAACACAATCCGTAAAACATGACACAAGTTTCTGCATGTCACACAACATACCAGATTCCTCTGGCATCTGGCCAGTCACGTGCCATCCCAGCACATGTTAGCAAAGGGGACACTGGCTTATCAAAGAGAAAATGGTCCTGGACACCGAAATGGGGCCAAAGGGAGAGAGAAAGAGAAAGAGAAAACAAAACAAAATTCAAGTTTATTCAAGGAAACAGTATAATGCTGTCTAATACATTTTATGTGGAGGCAGTCCATGTACAAGTAAACCACATAGTACAGCTTAAGAATCTGGTTCCTTATTCTGAAAAGTAAAAGCACTTTACCCAGGTGATTTTCTTGAGTCTTGCAGATTCTCACTGACATTGGTAATAGGACCATGTTTTGCCAAAAATATTTTTCAGATGTAGGGAGGAATGGGAGGTGGGGTCCCAATACAACACACACAGAACAAAGGGTACTCTGGAGGGACCTGACTGCTAGCACCAGAGATGCTCTCTGCATAAAGACGAATTTCAGGATAGGAGAATGCAATCAGTCCTTAAAGATTAAAAAAAAAACCCAAAACCCTAGTTCTGAAAATATATTTCTCCAACACAGAGATTTAGCAATTTATTCTGAACATGAAGTCAAGGTAGGAATTAAATCAGTGCTAAGCTTGACCTTTTGGAATCACAGACTTGTTCTGTTCTTTAACAGAGATGCTATTTCTGATTTAATAAATGTAGCACCTCCTGTGCCACCGGCTTGCCACATTCCAGATCATTTAGATTTTTTTTTCTTAATGGAGCTGTTTTTTTCCCAAAGCAAATAAGTACTTGATTTTCATGTGTGTGCTGAAAAATTATGAGTTCTTAATTCCTCAAACACTGCCATATCAAATGTTGTGGGGGGGTTTGGAGGGAGGGGGTTGTTGGTTGGTTGTTTTTGTTTTTGTTTTTTAAATCTAGGTTTTAATTAAGAATAGTGAGGCAAGCTATCCAGAATAAATATGACATGGTAGACAAGTTGATATGCTTTACTTCTTTTTCCCCTTGGTGGAGAATTTTCGGTTTTCATCTTTGAATACCCTGTGATGGACATGATACAGCCAGAACCCCAACCACACAGGAAGAAAACGTATAGAGTTTTTGTTCATCACAGGGACACAACATTTCCTTCCTTGGCTTGCTGCACTGGACACTTTTGCTTGAAAGAAAAATTCCCCTTTTTGCAAGAAAACAGCTGAACACCGTTAGTTTCCCTTACATGCATATGGCCCAAATCTGCCAAGTATCAAATGCCTTCTGTGCTGAATTTGATCTTACAGAGATCAAATGGTGCTTGTTAAAGGCTGGTGGAAAGCCTGATATCTTAGAGGTTCAAGGTCCTAAAGTACTGGAGGAGGTAAGCAATGGTATAAGTTAAAGATGGAATCGGAGGTGACAACGTTCAATGCCCTGATTTCTATACATTTGCATTGCCATAAAACCAAACAAAACAAGATATAATTCTGAATCAGTGAAGCCTGTTCCATTTCCCAAAGGACTTAGCCTTAAACCATGAAGGAATTATGTTCTCCACACTCCTATTTCAACTGCTGCTTTCTAGGGAGCTCTCTCCTGCTGAAAAAGGCAATGAAATAAAACCTACAATAGGTCATCAACGTCTTGTCAATAAATATATTACCAAGGACAGTCAATTAAAAAAGTTACTGACCTTACATAAATTCTTAACTCCTGGTTAATCCAGACTGTGACACCTAGTTCCAGGGTTATAAATAGTTATGCTACTTCATCAGCTCCCTTTTGGTTGATGTTATGGATTAATGTGCCATGAATATAGCTAACAGGGTACAGCCATTCCTTTGGATATTTAAAATGCACATTCAAGGTTTGTTTGACATGTCACATGCTGTGACAAAATCCATGATGAAAATCCTTGTGTTTCCATCTCTATGATAATGAAAACTCTCGTTATGGGCCTGATCCTTCAAGTCCTTAAACACAGTTACAGGACTGGGAAAAGGACACCTGGGTGCAGCTGGCTACAGCCATTCTGGGGAAATTAGAATTAGTATACTTTTAACATAAAGAAATTACAGCCAAAGCCCCCCACCCCGACAGTCCAGAATACAGATAATACCTAATTCTTATCTCAGTGTAATATTTTTAGTTGGAATGGTTATTAATACAGAAAATATCAATCTTTGCTCAAGGAAATGACCAAGAAAGAGTCCTGAATTTATGTTGTTATTTGTCCAAAGAGGTGTCAGCAGCCATGTATATTTGATCTGACACAGATCTTGCTATCAGGAATATAACATTATGTACTCAGCCAAAATATAGACCCTGGATGATTTGCTGTTATGTTAAAAATACTGACAGGCCTTTAACTACTGGGTTAATGCTGTGATTATCCTTCTTAGCTACACAGGAAAGTATGTACCCCAAAGAAAGACGAAGATTAAGATAAACAAGAGTCAATGAAGGTGGTATCAGCACTGGAGCTATACTTACGTCAATAAGCTGCTGCTGATCCTTCTCGGACATATTAGTCAAGCTGTAGTACTTTCCAGAGAGGTCTCCTTTCAGCCCAGCGAGCGCAGTGACCACGACATTCTCAACCTCTCTCCGCTCTGCCCTGGTGCAGGCAGGAGGAAGGCTGAGGCCCCGGATGCTGCGGCCAGTCCGCACCCGTGATGAGAGGACATAGCGCTCATCAAATTGACCCTGGGTGATCTGAAGGAAGAATCTTTCATTAGTTCACACATAGCCCCCTGCATTGTACTCCACCATCAAAAAAAAAAAGCCAAATCTAATCGTACGAAAAGAGGGGCATCTCAGAGTTTCAGACCTGGAGGGTTTTTTTAGGAACAAGTTTCTTTTGCTGAATGAATTTGGCAGAGTAACCAGCTAGTCCTTTGTGGTCCCAAAATGTGAAGGGATCTGTGTGGCTTTTGGAAACACGGATATGGGCAGAGGCAGAGGGCCAGGTATGGGAAATCCTTCAAAAGAGGAAAGCCCAAGAAGATGCTAAACCACTGTGTAGTTGAGCTGTGAAGGAAATATTAAGCAGCAGGTAAGGTTTGATCACCTGTATGGGGGCATAGTGGAGTCAACTCCTGCTTTTTTTTCAAGCTTTAGACACACAGTTATCTGTAAGCTCATGAACGGACTGACACTGCCAAGTAAGACTGTGGCCCAAATGCTTAGTACAATTGAGACTGATCCCTCTGCTAGGAACCAGCTAGGGATGTAACTCTCTTCCTGTTAGGGCCATGAGTGGTGTCTCACTTTCCTTAATGCTAACATTACTGTCTCTGAAGTTGGATCAGGAAAAAAAGTATTATTGCATGCAATGTCATCACTGTAAGAAGCAGCCCTGAACCTTGATTGTCTCATTATTTTATTTCAATCCTACCTTGGATGCATCTAGGTCCGTGTGATGCTTCATTGTCCGTGGATCATAGCCATTATGTCTCACTTTAATGACAGGGTCAAAAATCTCAGCAAACACCTACGGAGTCGAGAGAATCTAGATAGAGTCTGCAGAATCATAGAAACGCTTAAATGCACCAGCTTTAGCCACAGGAGAAGTCCCCTGGCACAGGCTCCTGGGGGACAGATGTAAAGGGGCCTTTGCAGATGCAGGCTGGGGTAAATATGAACAGAGGGGGTGCTTTTGACCTAGACAGTACTCTGTAGTGGTTGTTCGTCTTCACAACAAAAAGAAGGTGCAATTGCACCTTATTTAAGTCACAAGCTTACTCTAGTTACCACAGACAGGTACTGGATGTGGTGGCAACCAGATTAGGTTTCAGGATGTATTACCAGCCAGAACACACAGTCAGAGTACCCCAGCAGCTTGCCTCTCATTTTTAGGTCATGCAGTAATACCCTATGTCTTCACTGCTATGGGATACTAGTCCTCATTATAGCCACTTGTCTCAGGTGTGTCAACACCAATCACAACCACACCTTCATGCAGATGAGGAGCAGTGGCACATCTAAATGAGGAAACCAAACCACAGTCACTGATAGTTCAGAATGCCAGATGTCCCAGTCCATCCTCAGCAGCCCAGCATTTGAAATACTGTTAGGAGACTGTATAATAACAGGTACCATTAGACTGAAGGAACCAGACCACAGAAGTCAATAAAAATAAGGGTTTTCTTCTCTTTTCCTCTTCTCCTTATTCCAGAGTTAAATAAACCTGTCCATCCTAACGCTGTCTATCTTTGGCTTTCATCATGATCCAAAAGCTGTGGCATAATGATGTCTGGCACTTCCCAGAAGATGTTTTTGCTTCACTTCTGCCTCTGCTGTTCCACAATGTAATTTACTCATTGCCTTTATTTGTGTGTCTCAGGGTTGTATAGCTTTGCCATAAACTAAGTTTAGTTGTAGGAAGGAGGGCAGCTGCTGGAGGCAGGTAGCAGCTGCTCCCAAGCAGGTACATTTTATTAACCTCAATTGCAGCAGAGGGGGCACCTGTGGCAACACCTCATGTTCATGCATTTCCTAATGTGGAAGAGTAGGGAAAACATATTCTTTATGCCCATGACCTGCCCCTTATGTACTCTTCAGGATACAATTTATCTTAGGAGTGCATACCCTACTGGGAATCTGTGTTCATCTAATGAGCTCTTGTGAATGATACCACGAAAACTGAACCAAATACGACAGTATTGTGGAAACATCTTACCTCATAGGATTCTTCATCACCTGCAACCATGCCCACAGTTTTAATGAAAGGGTGGCCAGGATTGTCAACCCCAGTTTGGATGCACTGGTCCAGGGTGTAGCCATTGGGAGTCATCTTGTCCCTCAGCCTACAGTAAATGGCTGGTGTGAGGCACTCAGCCATGCAGTTGTTATGTTTGCGGAGATCAGGATAGTCTGCGCTGAAGAGTGGAAATTCCCAAGGAATTATTTTGGCACCTTTGAAGAGTAATCCTTGCTAGTTTATGAAGCTATGGAAGGGATCATAAGATACAGAGTACACAGCATGGTTTAAAAACTATAATTAGTTCTTGCTTTATATGTTGCATTGAATTTTAGGAAGGGAGGAAGATTTAGGTCACTGAAAATACCCCACATTGCACATTGGTGGGCCACCACACCAACAGGCAATTGCAGCTTTCTGTTACTTGAGGCCATCAGGAAAATAAATCACAGTGAGCTATGAAAGTGTACTAAGCTCCATTAAATCTCTGCTGAGACACTCTTATTCAGAAATAAAAGAGCTCTAACAGTTTTTTTCAAGTAGGAAGGGAACTAAGTTTAGCTGAAGAAGTTCTTTGTAATTCGGAGCCCAGGTGTTCTCACAGCTTAGTGAACGTCAGTGGGACTGTCTGATCTATGTCAGCTGGGAAACTCATTCTTCTACACTAGCTGGGTTTGCTTTAATGGCATTATTATTTACAGAAAGCTTCATGGTATACTAAGCCATGGAAAAGAAAGATGTTATGCTTCAGCAAAGTGTTTTTTAATTGAGTCAGACCACATCTATCTTGTACTGGTAGCAGTTATCTCTATGTACAACTCCGCTATTTCTGTAAGAATGTATTTTAACTAGGATAGCATTCACTACTTAAAAAAAAAAAGGTCTGTCAGAGCATGATCCATTTAAGTATGGCCAGCAAAGTTGAACTACAGAGAAGAAGGTCTGTAATTAGTTTCTAATCATCAGCCAGCCAGTCTGTAGCATAATTAGGAGTATTTCGGGTACAGCAGTTATATGGGAGATTTCTTTACTACTTGCATAACGAAAATATTTTCACATTTCCTAAGTCTGTACAATCAGCCAGTCCAATAGGTTGAGCTGCAAAGCGTTTGATAGCTGATGAGATAAAATAAGGACTAATATAGTGCTCTGCCTAAAATTTGAAACATTTCTTAGGCTTGTCATTGTTCAGCAATGGCTTATTTTTGACCGTTGATACTATCTCATATCCCTGCTTTCTGGTCTTGAAGGCCATTGTTGGTGCTACCTCAAGTGGGGTTAGTAATCAAGGGTGCTGTTTTTCAGGTCATACAGCCCATGGACAGACACACAGATGGTGTGACCGCATGAGGACTCTGCAGCTCCCTATCAGAATCTTCTTCCTCCAAAGAGTTAAACATTGCTCCTAGCCCAGTTATCAGGTCGATGTGCTCAGCTGACTGCCTAACCCCAAGTCCTTACCTCGGAGGGAAGAGTTTCCTCTTTTCCTGAACAGCAGCCTTCACATTTTGCTGATTGAGGAGGTACCCGGTGGTTAGCACCCCTGTGCCTGCGGCTGCAAAGAGTGCAGTGGTTGCACGGCCAGCCAGGAGACGACAGAAGGTGCTAGCCATTCCTCTCGGAGGATACGATGTCTGGAAGAGAAGACAGCCCAATGTGAACCCATAAGTCCTCATGCAGTACAAATGACAAATAAACTCTCACTTTAAATGGTACGCCCCGTAAGAGAAGAAATTTATTTTTATTATTGATTTTAACTTATATAGTGTGTTCAGAAAAATGGTTAGTATTTACATGTATTATTTCTATGCATGTATTTTTTCTATTTAATTCTACTGGGATTATGTCTGGAGTACAGGAGATCTTTAAGTCTAGCAGAGAAAATGGCATGTTCTGTGAAAGTCTGAAGTTGACAATGCACATTTTTTCTTCCAGGAATCAGAATTTGAGTAGTATTGCTGGTGACTGTGAGTTTCTCAGGAAGATATAACTCCTGTTTAAAGAAAGGATACAAATTCCAATTTGTGTAATTGACGGAAGCTTATTCGTAAAACTGGACTCTGGTAAATCATCTTTGGGAAATGGGCATGGAAGATTTAGAAGAAAACATGATGTTTCCTCCAGGATATGCTGCTTCAGTTGTTTTTAAAAGTTTTTAAAAAACATAATTGTTTATGCAATTTCATCATTCTTTTGGAGGTTAAACTAAACACCTCAAAGCATTTGGTTTTATTTTCAGTGAACAAAGTGTTCTAATTTCCAATAATTTTTATGTAGATCTGGATTAGTTAACCACAAACTCAGCCTTTTCCACTGCTGTCTAAAGACAAATTCAATATTACATTTATATCTTCTCACTTGGTAAAAAGATCTCATCTGCTTGCATGGTTTTCTGATGCAAAGCACTGTCTTCTTTGTGCTTTAGTCATATATGTCAGATGAGAAACACAGATGTGTTTCAAGTTTGAGAGTAATTTGTTTCATGTCATGTATCTTTTTAAAGAATTTTAGACCTGAATTTTGTTATTCTGTCTCCTCCATGCCTTTGAAATGCAATATACATTTATCTAACTTTTCTTCCAGAGAAAGGTGCTGATTGATCAACAGAAATTTCAATACTTTTTCACTTCAAGAATTTCCCTAAAACAGAAATGGGGAGAGAGCATACAGAGAGGGGCATTTTTTTTCTTATTAGGAGTACATTGTGATTTCCTCAGCTATTCCAAGTCCTCAAGAATTAGTTGCACAGCACTAGAGTATAAATGAAATACATGCTGACACCAGGCTGGGACAGGAGGCAGATGGTGGTAGCCTTATCTTATCTCTGAGAGTGGCTCCCCTCCATCTGTGAAATGATTTGGGTGAAAGTTGCAGGACAGGCTCTCATGACTGCAACAGGATTTCTCCCTCCCAAAATGCAGAGAACACTTGACTCTAAATCAAAATCAGATATGAGGTTTGTCATAGAGGTTTCTGTGTGGCTTTCTCTTCTGTGCATTTAGCAGATGATTCTTGTGTTTTTTTCACAGTATAGCATCCCCATCCTACACTCTGGAAGTACTTGCTTATGACTAATCTGCACAGAACTGTTATTGTTATACCTAAGTGTCTGAGAAACAATACATGTATTTTCACAGCAGCTCTATGTATTTATAGTTCTGTTTCACAGATGCCATCTTACTGCAAGGAATTGGCTGGCAGTCAAAATCCTGTCCTGACCCCAGGCACTCATCAGCATCTCCACCAGCTTGGATTTTTTGGGAGCTTCTGACTCCTGTGTCACTTTAAGGGACAAGTCTGATCCATACACCTGATTAAATTAGAGGAATCATGTGCAGTATGTATTTAGAAAGAAGCATGAGGCACAATGGTATAATTATAGCGCTTCAGAAATAACAAGAACAGTGCAACTATTGACTGCAGTGTGTACTGCAGCCTAACAGGTAAAGCTAACAGCCTCAGACAGGTCATTGTATTTAGCCATGACACATATCTGCTGTCAAGGCTGTGCTGTATTGTTTGCTGTTTTCACATAACCTCCATTCCTTTTACTAATGCAGTGTGACGGGGAAGTCCCATCCTTTGTAACAGCAGCTATTGATTAACTGGCTGCATATTCTTCTACCTTCAAGCCTTTTCCGATGATCAAGGGTGCACAATGGATAGAAGCAATGTCCCAGCCAGAAAGTTGTTCTCTAGATCAGCATGATGTTTTGGTCTGAGACTGTAAGGTGAGCACAGCGTGATCTTTGCTAGGCACTTGGCATTAATTTGTTCTGGAGAAGCTGAGAAGTACATGGGAGCTCTGCGAGGATGAAGGATGCTAGAAGCTGCTCCCTGTGACTTCTCTGGGAGAAACCATGCTCACTGAAGTTGTTAAAAACTAAAGGTTGTTTAGCTGCTGATTCAGTGCTTCTTGTATCCTTTGCTTTGCCCTTACAGCTATTGGATAGGAGAGTGCTGGATCCTGAGAGCAGCTGAGCAGAGCAAACCTTCTGCAGAACATGGCGTGCAAACAATACCCTGGGTGGCTGCGGTTATCTTGGCATCCTTGACTTTCAGGCTGAACTACACTGTGTGCCTGAAATGTAGGCTTGAAACAGAAATCACAGCATGTGAACAGAAAGAGACACGAACCACCTGGAAAAGGTAGATGAGCCTAGGGGAAAAGGAACCAGTTTGAAAAGGCAGAGTCTTCCCTAATAACTCACAGTGAAGACTTTGTGCCATGGCTGATCTGGGAAATATAGGGATGTTGTACCTTACTCCTCCTGCTGAATGAGTATAAGTACCCTCTCCACACTTATTTATGCCTGTCTTTGACTGGATGTGCAATGCTGAGCTTTAATCTCTAAAGCAGACCCTCTCAGCATGGACAGTTTCATTGTTCCCTCCTCCCTTGTTCAGGCAGCATCAGCAGTTTTCTGACCCTTTCAGGGTCTGATACATTAAACGGGTCTGTACTTTTGGGACAGAATGACTGACTTTTGGACACTGGATCAAAGGCA